>KN170376.1:14936-25525 GCA_000757755.1 Steinernema glaseri
GTCGGTGATGGACTGCTGGCCGTATTTTGTGAGCCAAGTAGCAATGCCTTTATCGTTTAAATGTCTTAGGTGTGTGTTTTGGGTGTAGTCGTACTTACAGTTAAGAGAGAGAGAGTTTTTTGGGTCAGAGATAGAACTATAGGTAACGTGTATTATAAAAGGGAGACAAAAGGAGGGCTAGTAAATAGACATACATACAAAGGAGGGGGGGACAGGGCCGCGGTGTTAGCCGGTGGCCAGAACTGACTGCCTAGGTCGATGTCCAACCTCGGAACCTGTCATAGAGAAATCCGTTTTTACCACAGAAAACTTTTCGTTTTCCACCACTACTTGTTAGAACTGCATAGCCAACCGTCCGGTTTCAGTGCCATATCCACGCGAGCTGACCATCGAGAAGAAGATGAGCCGCAGCGTGGTGCTCTCCTGGTCACCGCCCGAAGACCAACTGCATCCGGTCTCGCAGTACCACGTGTGCGTCGACGGAACCGTCAAAGCCGTCGTGCCGGGCACCTACAAGTGCAAGGCGCTCATCGAGGACGTCGCGCTCGACAAGTCGGTGAACATCTCGGTGCGCGCTGTGACCGAGCAGGGCCACTCTTTCGATGCTCAATGCAACACGGCCGTCGGTGCTGGTGAGTTCCCGAAGCGTGGCCGGAGATGTACTCGCGATTGCAGAAGCTCCGGTAGCTCCGCAACACGTCCGCGTTTGGTCGATCACTCCGGTCGGCGCGTGCGTCGGCTGGTTTCCCTCCAATAGCAACGCCGAACATATTCTCTTGCTCAATGCCATTAAAGTTGGGGTTTGTCCGCCTTCGGTCTTTCAGGTGAGTGGAAACGGGACCATTTGTGGACTGAGATACTAGAAGCCAGAGCTTTTAGCATGATGAATAGGGTCAGAGCGTATCAATCCGCTGTTCTTCAAGTCGCTTAAAAGGGTTGATTTTTATTGCACCAAAAGTGCAGGAGTAAATGACGTCGCCGGCTAGTGGGGCTTACTAGTGTACAGTACCCTAGTGGTTTGATAAAAAATCAATGGGCAAACATAAAAAAATAATCAAAAAAAGTAAAAAATTACTAAGAAGGTTAAAAAAACAATAAAAAATGTAAAAAATAAAAAAAGCAGTTAAAAAACAGAAGCCGGCTTTTGTGTGAAGAGTCTTCTGCTAACCAGAATCACAAAGCTTTCGGACTTTCCCGGAGCCTAAGTCGTCAGGAACAGCAGAATTCCTTAAAAGCAGAATTTGCTATGATGTGTGTCTTTCATTTTTTTTCAAACTGCAATAACGCGGTACCCTAATAATGTACGGTACCCTAGTGGTTTAATTAAAAGATCAATGGTAGTCAAAATCAACCTTTTTGCGAGAAATAGTTTAAATGACTGTAGAAAATCTCAGCCGACTTCCATGAGCTTAAAAAAGCAGACAATTTTAAATATTGTAAAAACAAAGATGTGTATCATAGTAAAAAACTTCTCACATGAATGTCCAGTCGGTATCCTGGGGATAAGAGGCTCCATCGAATGCCTGCAGCGTAAGCCAACAACATCTCCGTCATCGATCTATTGTGCGTCCGCTCGCGTTGGTCCCAATTGTGTTCTAAACTTGTCGCATTTCACTTTTGACGCCGACGACCACACGCCGTTTCCAATTTATGCAAATTGATTCGAAAAGCTTCTCCGGAGGAGGAGGCGCTTTTTAACCTAACCCTCTCGAAATCGATAGTGACTCCTCTCCGGCGACGTTGGCTCCGAGCGCCTTTGTGACAATCGAACGCTTTAATTGCGTCCGTTCTTGTGCCCGCCTAAGCGTTGTTTTTCGCTTCAGGTTCAACTTTCTGGACTGCTGCCATCGACCATCTACCGGGTATCGATCAGAACGAAACATCCCAAAGCGGTGCTCGAGCAGCGCCCCGTGGAGCGCTGTGTCGACTTCAAGACTCTTCCTAAAAGTGAGTGAGTTTCCGGCGATCGGAGGTCACGCGCTGCTTCTGCTAATTCTATGAGCTGAGGAAATAGGGGATAACCAGGTTATGCCTACTTCCTTTCGCAAAGTGATTACGGGATTAATGACATCAAAGGGTTAAGGAGAGCGGTTAACCGCACGGAATACCTCTCTAGTGGAGTCCGAAGAATCTCTTGAAGAGAACAGCAAAAAAGGCTCACCTGACAAGCCAACCAGTACAGAACTGTTCGGCTACGCTTTTTGGTTACGGTCAGCAAAAATCACCTAGGCGGAAATCAAGTCAATTCATTTAAAAAATACGCAAAGATTTGAAAATACGGGAAAGGGATGAAAAGCAGACGTTATTTCTACCTACTCTATTTCAGGGCCTTATTCCTACTAAATTGAAATAATTAACCCTAAACCCTCAGCAACAAATAATTGATTTTCCATTTTTCTCGTTTGGCCTAACTTATCCAGAAGACTTCCATGAAACATGGCCCAATATTTGAGACCCCAAACAGGTGATTGTCCTGCTCCCCGTAAGTGTTCCTTATGAGATTATACTTTACTCGCCTATTTCCTAATGCTGGAAGTATCAGTAAGAAATTAGAGCGCTTTCTTTTTAGATTAAATCCGCTGAACAGTCTTAAACGTGAATGAATATGACGGCAGCCGAATTTTAGGAAGGTAGATCGGAAGAATATGATATCAGGTACTTCTTCTGGGCTTAATATAGGGAAAAAACTGTCTTTGAAAAACCAAAAAAAGTGTTTTTTACATGAAAGTAGCTGTTCACCGCGATCTTGTCGTTGTATAGCTGATAAAGCATGAAGCACAAAATGACGTCAGCATCAATTAATCTCCAAATGTCCTGGTGACCTTCCAACGTTCCTTGACCACATTTGTCCCAAAAAATCTCTTCCGCAACAACCCCTCGGCCTAACGAATTCTGTCCGCGTTCGCCCGTCCCGAAAGCGATACTTCTTGTCCGTCTTCGTGGCAGCTCGGCGCGCCCCTTAAGCGTCGCCGATGAATTATGCATAATTCCTCTCTATCGGCCCTTACATTCCAGTTGGACTGCCGGAGCCGCCAAAGAACGTACAAGTGGAGGCGGGCCCCCAGCCAGGCACCCTGCTCGTCTCGTGGACGCCGGTCAGCTCGCAGCCGTTGCCGCCTTCGCGAGCTGCCGTTCACTCCTATCTTGTCTTCGCCGACGGACGAAGTATTGCTCAAGTTCCCTCTGCCAACGGTAAGTCGCCGTTCGCACAGGTTTCGTGGCGAGAGTCGATAGTCCCAAACGGTTGTCATCGCTATTCACTGAACAGTTGAGGAGAAGACAAGCAAACTCAAAGATTATATCCTCTAGCCGCATGGTTCAGAACACCATGTCAATTTCAAGCATTCACTAGCTGTCTACACATCGCTGCCCGTAACTGGACAAGCCAAGATCCTTAGTGCTCGCTTAGTGCGTTGCCAAATGCGCTTGGAAGGACACATGAAAAATACGAATACATTACACTTTGAGAATACTACAGTTTGAGAAAAAACAGAAGCCGACTTTGTCAACCAAATTCACAAAGTTGCAGGACTGAGCTGAAGCTTAGCTTGGCGAGAGAAGCCGAATTTTCTAAAAAAAATACTTTTTCTCAAACATACGTCACTGTAGATGTGGCAAGACATAACAGGTGCTTTTTCTTTTGAGTTACGGCAGTAGTAAGCAGGTGAACCATCGAGGAAGTCAGAATCGCTGTTTATCCCACATGTACATATAGCTCATGTCACTGCTAGAAGGAAGGAACTTGCGCAACCACCTCGGTTGATATTGTAAAGTCTTTTACCGGAATTCTTTGTTGCTAAAGTCTGCCTATCAGATCTTATTTCCCCGGAGTAATATCAGATGAACAGGGACACATATCCACTGATTCAAGTCGCCTTTGTCCGACTTCGCGACTTCCCATGTCCACCCACTTGCGCATACGCCCAATTTTGTTCACTGCGAGCAAAACAGCAAATGTCGATGCAAGTGCAATTTAGCAAATATCCGCATAGTTAACATATCGATTCGGTGTTCTCCTCCGATGCAGCAAGTTCGATTTGGATAGCGCGCCGAGTCTTTGCTATACATGTCCCTTTGTCAGATGTCATCAGCCTTGTAGGGCTGTAACTTCCTCCTGTAACCGTGGGAGAACGCCTTCTAGTCTCTCCTCCATGACTTATGTACTCTCTTCATACATTATTCACAGCCTATCCTCTTGGCCACGTCAATTGAACAACACTCAAGAGATCGGCTATCCCTTCCGCCCCCACCCTCTCATTACAGAGCCCAAAACAACGCAGAATCCTTCACATTCCTCCTCCTTGGGCACGCCTAGAGCCTCCAGGCTTCAAGCCTGATCTCCTCCAGGATGCTTTGTGATCTTGTGAAAGAGCTCTCGAGACATCTCCTGTGATCCAAAGGACACTCGACAAGTGCCGCTCGTCGCCGGCCCCAAGAAGCCGATTGTTCTAATCTGATGGGCGACGCCGGAGGCGAAGAAGGCGCGCGCTCTGGCGGCTCGGCAAGCTCCCGGGGGAGCGCACGAATCGACCCGCTTGCAGGGAACACCAACTGCTGCTGCCGCTTTCTGCAGATTCGCGCCGAAACGAGCGCCTTTGTACGCGCGCCTTCACGAGACGCTGGGAAATTTATGCGCGGCAATTAGGAGTGTGAGAAGAAGTTGTACAATCGCCGATATATTATTTTCCAAGAAAGGGGATGGGATTATTGCGATCCGCGCTGAGCGTTATTAAATATTTCCTCAAGTTGAGAACTACGCTTTATTGCCGATATATGAATATGCTCGCTGGGAATACTCGCTCGAGGCTGTAGCGACTTGGGAGCCACACCCTCGAGTATTAGTACGATAAGTGGTAGTAGTTGTATCGACTATTTTAATTTTCGGTATATAATGTACGTATTTAGGATAAGGGAGGGGATACCCTGGATGTTTTGCGTGTGATGTCAGCTCGTGTGTTCAATACTGTAGAAAATATCCTAGAAAATGCCGAGGGTTCCAATATAGGCAGTTTCGGTATCGAAAATAAAATCCACTGAAAATTCTGTTTGTGGATCAGGGCAGCAACCGACTCCACGGTAATTATACACTCACCAAGACATGTCCAAAAAATTCTTAAAATTGGACAGTTGGGGTACTTTACTATTTAGGGTAGGGGATACTCTGGGATGTTTTGCATGCGATGTCAGCTCGTGTGTTGAATACTGTAGAAAATATCCTCTACATAATAAAGGAAAACACCAGCCCAGTTAATATTGCTATAAGTGAAGCCAAATCACTAAAATCAAATAACTAAAATGAATGGTCGACTCTGAAATGCTCTGAATTTACCCAAGTTGTACGATTTATATATTATTTTCTTTTTTTCTAAGTGCGTTTTAGATATTCTAAAGGGCACCGGGCCAAAAGAGCGAAGAATTAAAATTAAATTAAACTTTCGCTTTTTTGTCTTTTGTTCTTTTTTTCGCTATTTTTCTTTTGTCCGGGTGCGCTTCTTAAATGTCTGCTCTTAGTTCCTTCCACACCTCTTTTTGGCCACTTTTGCTAATACCGTATCTTTCGCTCGCCTTCTTTGACTCCGAACTCATCTTCCCCCTTCTCTTACATTTCCTTACAGGCACCATTTAATGAATTGTTTACACTCATATTGCCCTCCTACACAGTACGGTAACCCCTTCACACGCTTGCAAATCTAAAAATTCCCAATTTCGCCAACGCCTCGGAGAAAATGAGAACTTCACCGCCTATGATGTCAACATGTAATCTAAACTGGGATTATAATTTGAGAAACCCCCACGTCATTTTTCGTGCCTAACCCTGTGAACTTCAAGTGTGTGCACTTATCACTGCAACCTTACCTGGATAGTGCCCCTCCAATCGGCCCAATCCAAATTCCATGAATCCGTAACGAAGACGATCGATGTCGTCGCACCAACCCACGTCCCTCGTGCCGGCGGCCACTTCCCTCGCAACGCACTCCGTGAAGCTCCGGCTCTGATTAAGTTTCTCTCGGCGCTAAGCGACACAGCGAATGTATAATTACTGCACTTAGCCGCAAAGATTACGCCTAAGCCACGGAAACCCATAAGGCATATTCGGACTTTTAATCCGGGAGTAATCGCCGCTCGGGGAGGTCCTTCATTGTCTTCGGAAAACAACGGAATCCGATCAACAAGTGAGGGTGATCCGCGCGCTATTTCATTGTCTCGGGACATTTTTCCCGAGCTGAACATCCGTGTCGTCAATACGACGGAACCTCAGGCTCCGCCCCCGGTCAGCTAGCGATAGCTCCCCCATACCTACTTATCCTTATAATATCTATCCATATATGTACTATCCACCCCATATCCGGTTTTCTGTGTTCCTATTGGGTTGATGTACGAAGATGGTGGCTCATTGAAACCTCATTTATTTCTTATATGAATAACATTGAGACTCAATATAAGCACTATTAGACCCTACAAGTCTTTCTTAATCTGTGGCCCAACGGTGGATCTCACGCTCTTTAAATGAGAGACGTTCCGAGTCAAAAGAAATGTGTCTCAAAAGAAAACCTATCTTTTATGTCCTTATTTCAATAAAATGTTTGTCTTTTTTTTCGCCGTTAGGAACAGGGTGAAGTTAAAATGTTTGTCCTTTTGCAATTCGCCTCTTATGAGCTGATCTTCCATGGGCCGCCATGTTCCATGAATCAACCCAATATATTTTGCCCCTATGTAGATAAAGTGTCTGAACATTACGGTCTTACTCTACAACCACTAAAATCACGACAATCCGTAATGACAACCGCCTCTTAACCGTTTGGTGCCTCGTCTCTATGGCCTTTATCTCTAAGGTCGTATGGATGTTCCGTACGTATGACACCTGCAATATTCTTGGCACAACAACAGAAGCCACTAAAGGGCATCCTGTCTAGCCTCCTTTTTTTCAAACTATAGCATCTCACAAGATGAGTCTCTGCCCCTACCGCCCGCGAATCGTGGTTCCTCCTCGAATCCATAACCAACCCATAAGAATTCATAGGCTATATTTCTAGGCTATCATTAGGTTAATGTATGACTCACATCGTGTTTGCGCTCCTTCACCCTGTTCCTAACGGCGGTGACTCAACTCTCTCCATATCACGGCGACTAAAACGTATTTTCTGCCAATGGCGGCTTTGGTAGCAAATGGCAACTTCTCATCAACAGCCGCGCCGCAGATTCTAAGCAATTAGGAATCCTTATCGAAGGAGGCATCCGTCCCGATTAATCGCCACCATACAAACAGTACCTCACGTTTCTTATCGGCTCTCGGCACTGCGCTCGCTCGCCCTCCGCCGCCGCCGCCTCTTCATCCAATTATACAAGTGCCTGCGGCGTGCGCGACAAGAGGATATCATATATCCGGCCGTCTCGGTGTGTCTTGGGTAATTAGTGTCGACACAATATGAGCACGCGAGAATTTGGGCCGGCAGCTTTATTGCCGTTGCCGCGTCGACCTTTGATGTGCGTCAGCGAGCGAGGGTGGATGCGGGCGGGGATAACGACGGGGTAGAGGCGATGGAGAGGTGCCATTTAAGCCTTCCGCGTGTCACGAGCCGAACTGGGAGATCTTTTTTGGAGCCCGCTTCTATACTGGGTATTGATCCTGGGAATTTGCCCCTTCTAGGCGTCTATATGTACAGGAATGCATACCGCTCTAAGTCCTGGTTAAGGTACTGTAAATCAGCGGCAATTTGAGGTTCCACGATGCGTAGATTAAATGGTTTCTTTGACACACTTAAGCATATCCAATGTCTTCCCATAGATCGAGTATTATGGTTTTTCTGTAAATAGAATTGCCTATTCTACTAACTATGTATTGGTGCATATGAGCCCTTATATATATGAGCAGACATTCATGATTATATTAAGACCAGAAAACAAGGAACTCTTAACCGAGATAAGGACGGTTACACTTATAGTCTCGGAAAATATTGCATGACGTGATATTACTTCCCGGGGTTCAGAGAAATCAGCTTTTCACATGTACTATGCGCTCTCAGCTATCGTACGTATGTAGATCATAGCTTACACCTACCTTTATCTGCTCTGTACAGTACGCCCACTGGTTGATTGGCGACTGAAGTAGCTGTATAAATATGTCTTTTTCACTCCCTAGTTTTTCACACTCTAGTTTCAATAGCCACAATAGTAACTTGCCCACATATAGAAGCGCCTAGCACCGACCCTTTTAGGAACAGAAGCAATTTAAAAAAGAACCGGAAGAATGTCTTTTAACTGTACTTTTGTTTGTACGTCACAAACTGGCGGAAGTCATGTGTATGCATAAGGGCAACCACAATCAGCAGGAATACATTTGCACGCACTTCTTTCACTCATTGACTTGTAGGAAACCACATCTTATAAGGTCACGCATCGATGGCTTTTTTTCTGAAATCAGAAAATCCGACTAGGTCTCTAGGAACTACCTATTCCCGAGCCGCGTAGGCTTTCCTGGTTGAAACCTACAATAAATGATGTCAATATTTTGCACCTGCGCTGATTGTTCGGCTCGCCTCTCTCGTTCTTTCATATCGCATCATTGATTCAGCTCATTACAAATTCAAAGGCTCTCACAACTCGCATCATCCAACATTCAGGAAGCGGAATAAACCAGCATGTTTACCCCAAAGGACTGTACATACTTATCGGGTCGTTTTCTGAGGAATATGGGGCCTTAACATATCCGTTTTAATTGTCCCAATTGTAAACCTATCTATACGGTACTTTCATCTCACAGTCTCACCATATAACAGCGCCCACACACGCTAGAACACTGCAATCATGTAATCCCTGTTTTCAAGCCTCCTGCTTCACAGGTCATTCTCGTTATATCACCGATTCCACGTCAACGATGTCTTCGAAGCCCTCATTCACCTCTTCCAGACGGCTTATTGCGTGATTCCCCGATATTAACGCCATCTAGTGGGTGGTCTAAGCAATATATAAGCGTTATGCGTAAAATACCATAAGAGGCGACGTTTAATAGTCGATCTAAATATAGGCTCGGTCGTCGCAATCTCGACTCTAATGATTGATGTGGCCGGTCTACTTTTATTTCGTGTAAACTTCTCCTCTGTGTTTTCGTCATCGCAAAATGATATATACATCCAATCCATCACATCGGAGACTTCCGCTTCTTCTCTTTACATGTGCGTACGAGCCACGATGCGCCAAAGACGGCCTTTGTCGAAGCAGGATTCTAATGCATCCCTTTTCAGCTGATCATGTGCTCCTGCGGCTATCGGACTTCGCCGACGATCCGCCGCTCTTTATAACGGTACGGGTGCGAACGCGCGAGGGCAACGTGTCGCCAGATTCGAACGTTGTCCGCGTGCCTCGCTCAATCGCCAATCTCGCTTCGAATATCGCCACTTCTCTGAACTCTTCCACGACGCAAATGAACAATGTAAGTCCATTTTAGCTACTCAATGCGGGACAGTTGTGGTGGAAGCTGGGAGTGGGAGTAGCTTTCATTTACTGTAGGCTCTGTTTACGCACCTGGAACCTGATCCATTAAAGTGGGAGCTGGGAGTGGGAGTAGTCCCAGTAGAAATGATAGAACGCAAAAGCTGACAGAATGCATAAAAATGAACAAAAAATGATCAGACTGTGTTAAGTTGCATACCGCGAATTACTCTATAAAAATATAAAAACAACTATGGAAACATTTTTCTTCTCATTTCCATTAGGAGGATTCCCGCTCCCAGATCACACATAGGGGAATGGACTGACAAGTAAATGGGGCTTATTAAAAATGTCTTTGGATATGTAGTGAATATCCTTGGATATAGACATGTATATAGTGCAAAAATTATCGGTCCCAATTCAAAAAATCGGCCTTGTCGAGAGCTATCAAGTGTTTCAGTGCGATCATGAAATGTTAGTTTGCGGAGGGTGGAATTTTGACAGATTATAGTATTTATCCGATCCGTTCTGCACCAAATCCAAAAACGGGGCGATAATTTTTTCACTTTTTGCACCACGACATATCCAAAAGACATCTTGAATAAGCCCTAATAACTTTCAATCTGTCAGGTTCAGTTCGGGTCATCTACTTGTGAGCAAAAATGTCATCAACTTTCGACCTCTACGCGTTCAAACGGCGGAGAGGAGATACAGTGGATTGAGTTCAGTCTGGCTTTCCTAATAATCCAACAGAACATCGAGAAGCTCTGACGGGGAATAGGGGAAAGCGGGCCGAGGCGGGACTCGAACCCGACACCCTCCGCGCGGCGACCAAACGCGATCGCACTCCTCCACTCGCACACTTACTTCGGACCCTTCATTTGTTGGTGTCATTGCTGCGGTCAGGGAATTACTTTTCTAAGTTTTGAGCAGAATCACAAAGTGAGGTGTAAGAGGGTTTTGCAACAATTCTGAACGTTGCCGTAGGGCCGATGGGATATTTCCTTAAGCAGATGTACCGTTGGATATTAGATCAGTAGTTGGTGTGCTTTGCAAAAGGGAGTCTTTGTATATAATATTATATAATATAATGTTTTATATAATATAATATATATAATATAATCTCTATAATATAATGTTATATAATATTCGAATATCTA
>KN170404.1:6015-36976 GCA_000757755.1 Steinernema glaseri
GCGGCTGGTCGCCGCCGCCCGTCCTTTGGGGGTGCAAGGAATGACAATAAAAACGCGCGACAAAAGAGAGAGCGATGGACGGGCGACGACTGTTATGGCGTGCCAGCTGCAGCACATAAAAAAGCGCGGGAAGCGAACTTATTGACCTATCTATAAACATTACCATACTACGAACGGTATGACCGGATGTTGTTGCGACATCATCCGATGTTAGAAGCCATCGCTCCGGAGCCCTCACCGAACGATGAAGCCCTCACTCAACAATTAAGTGGTACGGTAGTTAGATTGTGTCCCTTCCGTTAACCAGAAGATGTTCTGCTTTATGAGCATTGACCGTTTTGTCATATTTGATTTTTTTAGCTCGATTTCATAAATTTTGTTATATAAGTGGGCTAGGCTCCACCAGCAAAGACTCCCATTCTGAACTAGAAATCCATAAACTTATGATCAAAAACAGCTGAAGTTCTGTACGTTATTGCGAAATAGCCTATTGATAACGAGTGTCGCTGGCTTTCGTCGTTGCTTTTTTGTTTAAATAGAAGTCGTGCAAAAAATCTTGGAATTACGTCTCTTCGGAGGTGTTCCTGTTAAGTAAAGGCCAGAAGACTCGACTTCCTGAGTTTAAGCAAATATGAGACAGTTTGAGGCAAGCTTCAGTTCCCTTTCTCTGCCCCCCACCACATTTCCGATATATCATCTTAGAGTCTAGCTTTGCGTTCGCCTGGAACCAGCCCGAATTGTGATTTTCCCATATGAGTCACTGGCGGAAAAGGATCGTGTGGTGGAAATGCCCATTTGATCGACGTCTCGACGTCTGTTCGCTATGCAGTGGCTCTATATTCTATTGGTGCTTCATTTTGTTAAGGGAAAAATAGTGATCAACTTCAACTCTGAGATAAGGTATTTGTATAATACAAAAATATGCACATAGGCCTTGTTGCAGATCCATCGTTAATGGAGATTACTCCTTTGCTCCTTTAAGCTCAAAAAGCTCAAATTACATGGTCAGCATTCACGGCTCCTCGGGTGGAAAGGTGTCCTGGTGCGGAGGATCCCTCATCTCGGATCGCGTAGTCCTCACTGCGGCACACTGTACCATGAATACTCTTGGCGAACGGTAAAATAGTACTCCGAGCTGTCACTCAAATGCAAATTCAGATATCGGGCGCTTAATGTGCTTGTGAACCACCTGGGACTGTACGAGAGAGGCGATGCTGTGGAAGTGGACTCCATTGTGACTCATCCAAATTACGAAGTCGTGTGAGAATGGATGTACGCAATTTAGGAACCTCTTACAGGGAACGCAACGTGAAGATGACATAGCTTTACTTTTCCTGAAAGACGCGGTTCCTCTCTGCTCCTACCCTAACTATACGGAGACCGTGGATCTTATAATGACCGCCGCAGACTCCTCTACGACATCCCTCTTCAAGGCTACGGATTGCTCCCTCAAAGGATGGGGAATTACGGAAGGTATGTAACAAAATGAGAGGACAAATGTGCACTTTTTGGGCTAGAATGAATTGGATAGATCTGTTAGAATTATTAAATTGCCACAAGTCATAGCCAGTGTAAAGCATTAAAATTATGATTGTATGCAATTGTTTGTTTTGGGGATCTGCATTTTATGTGAAGTTTTCGTTGAACACCGTATTCCCCGCTTGCTGGAGAATATGTATAAAGCTAGCTTGCGGGAAAGTCGACCCTGATTCAACGTTTTTTGTGTAAACTAAACAGGCAGAATGCCACCGTATTGAGAATTTTGGGGTCCGGTCATATGACCGAGCGGATGTTTGACCGAATACCAGAAATGTGGTAAAATAAAGTAACTTCATCTTTTGCTTCTTAAGGTTATCATATGTCCGTTCGGTCAAATGACCGGGCGTCAAAATTCTTGCTTTGTTTAGAAGACGAGCTTGAAGCTGTGAATGTCCCAACTCTTGCTAACGCATAAAGAAAGCTCACTATCAGCTGTTTATGTTCAAATTTGAGATTAAAAAATAGAAAAAGAAGATTTCAGAAGGCGACATGTCCCCACAACTACGAACCCTGAAACTGGACGATCGTCGCCTTCTCGAGTACGACACCTTCTACTTTGAAACTCCAGGACAATCCAAAGCGTGCCATGTAGGACAATCCTGCATTGGAAAGAACAAAACATTCCTATTTCAGGGTGATTCTGGAGGTCCGGTTGTGTGCGAGCTCCCGGATGGAAGCCTCTATCAGGTTCTTATAAGCGTGTTCCTTGCCGCAAACGGTTTTCATTCAGATTGGTGTTGCCGTAGGGATATACTCGGATAATTCCGATGCTGGAACTTTGGACTCATGTCATGACAGCAAGTACGTCGTAGTGACTGATCTTCGAAGACACGAGGAGTTTATTCGAAATGTGCTGCAGGATCATGGCCAAAGTACGGAAATTCTAAGGAAGTGGAACAACTATTATAAGTCTTGTTGATGATTCTGAGACCAGCACTGACTGCTATTCCTTTGCATATTTCAAAACGAATGTCACGCAAAGTACATTAACGAAAAAATACATAAATTTAATCCGACTTTGGCTTAAATTACAAATACACTTTGCTCTGTGGTCACAGTTCTGGGCGTCTGCAGTTCTCAAATGATTAATTGGAATAAACTTGTAACATAACTGCTCCATCAGTCGGCTTCAATTGTGGTGAACGTCTGCCACGACTCCTCCATTCATAAGTAACACGGAACGGTCGCCGTTCTCCTCCGCCGTCCCCGTCGACGAATAGCAATAAAGTTAATTTATGCAACCTTATTATAAGTCAACGAACAATATACATTAATTCGTCGGCAAGTGCACTTCCTTACTGATGCGTTATACTATGATTATAAATATGTGTACAAGATTTTCAGAACAAAGTTACGTTTTAATCCCAGAGCTGACGGCTAGCCGCACGTTTTTTTTTGCAAAAAAAGAACATCTTCACTAATTCGTTGTATCCTAACAGCTGTTTGGGAACGCTCGGGCGGACGATTAAAGTTTGATTGTTGCAAACATATTTTTATAGAAAGACCGTTTCCGCCTTTTGCTTAATTTGTAATTTAATTCACTTCTTAGCTGGATTGAAGGAGTCAAACCAGTGGGATTTTGTCCACATTTACTTAAGACAGTAAACATATTTGCCATCGGTTTCTCCCTTTATGTGGTAACTAGCCGAGCGTTCAAATATTCCTAAACAACGTCCACTTCTCGACAGTTAGATCGCCGTCATTGATGAGTCACATGGGATGGTCAATACAAAACATTTTTTTGCTCGTTTCATCCGACAAACACTGGAAACGTTAACTTAACGCACCTCAATGAACAAAAGTCTCAGGGTATGCGAGACTCGAAAGGAAAGGCTGACGATGGAAGTGTTATTGTTGCACCTATTGAATCATAAGTGGACCGCGGACCTACATATTTCACTCGAGTCTCACCGTGAGGAACTGAAATGATCCTGCTGATCTCAAGTAGAGCCAGTGCATTCCCCATAGGTCCTATGTAGGTCTATTTTGATGAAGCAGCCAGCGCATTCTTCTCCGCTCTCGACCTGTAGGTGATAGCCCTGGTCTCGGCGACAGTTCCGACGCCCCCAAGACAACGTCCACACTTCGTCCGCGGCATCTCCTCTATTCATGAATCACGCCGGACGGTCAACGCGGAGCACCGTTTTTCCCATCTCCCTCGGCGCTTGATTGAGGGTCTTCCGACTGGCGATGTTTTGTGTGATGGAGCACGCGTGTAAACATGTGTCCGTAGAACAGCAAACTACGTATACTTTCCGGTGGAGCGTGTCGGCAGCCAGCAGCAGGTAAACTCGTTCTCGCGCTTCCCCGCTTCTCAGTGCGTTACAGTTGCCGCGTTGCTCTTTTCGGCAACGAAACTGCCTAGGCAGGCCGCGCGCGGGTGAACGCACAGGACTCGTGGAAAGCGGCGCGCGGAGCCGGAGCAGAACTAGTTGACTCTTCGACGGCTTCAGTCGTTTTTCTCGTTATTGTTTATTCTTGGCTTTCGGCTCGAATGTGTTCACTTCACGAAGATAGGTTCTACCAGCTGGCGTCGGTTTGTCGCGCAAATTGCGTCGATCCGGCTCTGTCCGGCACGTGTACATGTTTCATTTGTAGGAGATTAGTTAACCCTACCGATTGTTGTGGTGGGTGAAAGTTGTGTATGAAAATTGGAAATGTTTTGCACATTCTTGGGCTGACGTTCAAGAAGATCGTCGCATCTGATGATGAGGGTTTTAAGGGTTGTAGACTTTGGAAACATATCGTCTAGACGAAAGAAGACATTGTTTTGTCATCTGTGGAACAGTATTAAATGTCATCCACCGTCTGGCTTTGTCATCTTGAAATCAAAAATCTAACCACACATTCCAGACCTCCTATAAGTGCATATCAGACGGCTGACTCATGTCCAGAACCAAACCAGAAATACTGTCAGACGGGCGCTCTTTACCAGTTCGCATCAAATTGTAAGGGCTAAACGGTTGCTTCGAGTTTGAGACGTTCGTTCCAATCCATTTACAAATTAATGCCTCCGTCGTTCTTACATAACCAAAACGTCACATCAATGTGGGTAGCCTTTTTGGAAAGGGTTCCATTCGTTAGCCTCTCCCTTTCGTCCGCCATGAAATCGCGAGTGATTGATATCAGTGGGTTTTTTGCTTTCTCCTGACATTTTCACCGCTTGTTACAAATTACCTTCTTCTCGTAAGGCACCGGACTCCCAGTGCGTGAATGCAAATCAACGGTCTTTGCGCGTAAGTGCACTTCCCTGTGACTTTGACCTATTTTGCGTTGCGGTCGCTTTAATATTGGTAAGAACGTTATGACGAATTTAACGCCTTCTTGAATGCAACGTCTTCCATCAATTTACGCCTCTGTTCACGTCTTATCCTGCACGATTTCTCATCGATCAGATCGCTAAACGGCTACTGTAAAAAATTAAAATTGAAAGGCACTGCGTTGGAACGGAGAGAGAGACTTCCGATTGGGCGGAACAGTTGTAAATAAACAACCAAAATTGTACTTTATTGAGTGTTTCCCGCACTTTCCGTCACAAATATTGAAGAAATGAACTTGAATATTTTTGTCCCAGTTTTGCATCGATGCGCCCCCGATAGGAAGTAGTTTTTATTACAATATTTTTGATATGCAATTCCTCGTATTTTATTGGCGTTTTCACACGCATTCGGTCGGAAACTGGTGGAAACGGTAACTTCTTTACAAAAAAGTGGAAATATCCGCTGGTTTAAATATACTAAATGGTCGTTCGCTAACCATGAGCACAGTAACTTAGGCTTAATTCGATTTTATAATGTTTTTTGTTTGCTTCTCGTCAACTCAGATGGCTCACTTGCGCTAACATTAAATAAAACTAAACATGTAGATATTATATATTTCTTTAGCCTGCCCCTCAGTCTGCCCCAACCCCTTCCCTCAATTTGTCCATGTCTAGAAAATCAATGCGCCTTCGACAGGAAGTCGTTTTTATTACCTGATCGCTGTTATAGCAGCCAATGATGTCGTGTCCTCAATGCGAACGGACCATTTTAGTGCCCCCAGCCTCCTGAGTCTACCTCGTTTTCCACCGCGCTGTCCCACTCATTTCGCGCAATACGTTCGTCCAGCTGATTGATCGTCGCGAACAGCCTGACATGCAGAGCGTGCGTCGACCTTGTGTGACTATTTTGTGCCTTCTCCGGCAGCTGGAAGGTAATTCAAAACAAACGCAGTAAACGCAGCGAGTAGCCACTGGGTTCACCGGTGATCGGCGAGAACGTTCTACGCGAACGCAAGCGGTCTCGACGCTGTTTGCCACGAAGACTTGTTTTTGTTTTCGAACTGCCCATTCTGAGGGGACTCCGTTGAAATTAGTCACGATTTTGGGGATCGAGACAGAACTGTCCTCGAAGGTAATTCGAAACCAGCACGTGGGACTGTCTGTCCGGTTCCTTTGCCATGTCGTTGCCGGTGTGGCACGCTGTGATTCTCTTTCCTCAATATTTGAACAATCCTAGCAGCTCTGGAAATCAGAGCTAGGTGGGAGTGTTCCGTGCCATCATTGTTAGATGTGATCAAAGGGAATACTGTGGTTGGAGATAGGCCCGCTTCTTTCAATTCTTTGTGACTAAAAATACTCCATGAATGGTGATTTTTCCTCTGGTATGCTTTTGTGTCGCGCTCATCTGTAGGGAAATAAAACCAACCAGTCACACAGAGTTTAAAATAAAATATCAAACCGATATAACCTCGTTTCCTTTCTCACTTTTTCCGCGAAAAACGCTGTAAGCCCCTATGACCCAAAAATGTGCTGGCACGATCCACAGGTTTTACTACGGGAACTCAATAATTTGCTAATTTTTTTTAGTTACAGCTTCTCGAAACGTTCTATAGGCCACCTCACAATTTATTTCAAACTGTTGTCTCCTGTGACCATGCGCATAACTGTAGGTAGCGCACTTCTGTCATTTCTTTCATTGAAGAAGAAACGGTAGCTGGGTTCTTAGATATGTTGAAAAGAAAAGATAGCTAGAGAACATAGGTTAAATTATTATGCAAACATTCTGCGGCTGTCTCCCATTTTTAGTGTCTGTTTGCCGACATTCGAGCGATTTATGATGTGTATTGGTTGTACCATACACGCCAAAGCTCATTAAAGTGTTGTCATGAATTGTTTCCGTGCACCAGACATAATTCGTGCGGAGCAGAATTTCCACTAAAATGAGATTTAGATCGAACATATGTGAGCATGACCGTCGTTGTGTTAGTATTCGCTCTTCTGGCATCTGCGGTTGTCTCTGGGCACTCTGACACCCACCTGCCTCGACGATCCGTCCCCAGCGACCCCAATCATCGCATGATATTGTTCGGATTTCGACATGGGAATCGGAATCCAGAGAAGTTTCTGGAGGAGAATCCGCGAAAGTGGGGACACGAAGGAGACACGGAGCTCACGTTGGTAAACCTCCGCTATCGCTAATGATCTTAAAAGCGAATTGAAGTTCGGAAAACGGCAAGGATTTGGTCTGGGGAAGGAAATGAGGAACTTCGCCAAGACATTGGTCAGGGTCAACTTTATCCCGAAAGAAGCGAAGTTCTACAGCTCCAGTGCGAATCGCTGCCAAATGACGTTGCAGGTCGGTTTTTTGCACAGATTTGCATGTGGCGTAGATGTCAGATGTTTTGCATGACAGTTTTCATCGTCGTCGGTCAGACTGTATTGGTTTTTTCGTGTATTTCTCTATCCAGTTATGATGAGCATAGAACTATAAAAGCGGTAAAAAAATTAGAATCTTATAAGTCATTGTATTAAAGCTCTCTTATTAGCAAAGCGAATCAAGAATTCCCTCTCTTAATTGTCCCTACTTTGACTTCATTGGATGCATTGTTTAGCCACGTCGACATTTGGTGTTTTTTTCATAGAGATTTCCCTATTCCAAAAAAAGTTTAAATCAAATCCTCTATGTTCCACCAACACTATCGACGATCCACACTTGTTTAGACACTCTCGTCAGCTGTACGGAATTTGTGAAACGTTTTTTCTATACAGAGTTATTTTGCGGTCCATTTTGCTCGCAACATGGATATTAATCAGGACTCGATTACACATTCGAAACTAATTAGCCAAAGCAATTAAAATCAATTTATTAATGCACACGTACAGCTGCCCCTAAATACGCAACCGAACGTCATTTAGAGTGCCCTCGCCGGGTTCTACCCCCCTCAGTCGTTCGCCACCTGGAACGCGGCCCTCGACTGGACCCCGGTGCCTTACACCATCGACGATCCACTGCTGCGCATGTATGCAGTTGAGAACTGTCCCACAAGCGACAAAGGTACGCCGAGCGATAAATTCACTCAATTTATGGTGGCCACTTGATGGAGCCACTGGCGGAAAAAGAAAAGAGATCGCAGAGAAGCGCCATCGTCGTAAACGTGGTAATGGCGCTCGTAAATGAAGTCGCGCTGTTTCAGCGTGGGCTCCGATCAGCGACGACAACCTTCCTGACCTCAGGCAGTTGATCGACGACAAAAAGCCCATCCTTGACTACATTGCGAACCACACAGGGTGGAATGCGTCCATCAGCAACGCCGCCGACTTGGCCGACAACATTCTTGAAATCGTAAGGAAAAAACAAACAAACGGAAACCTCACGAGCGGTGCAATTCACGTCGAAAACGGTCGCAAAGACGTCGATTGCACGTTGCGGAACTGATTTTCTCGCTTTTTCGGCGGGCAAGTCTTTTGGGAAAGAACACTATAGATAGCAAAAAAAACGTAGAGGTTACTATCTTTTTACTTTTTACTCAATTTTTCGGACGCAGACGCAAAAAAAACGCAGGCGCAGGTGCAAAAACAGCACTCGAGATCATTAAATCTAGTTGGATATAGCATTCATAGGCATGTGATGGTGATATATCGTCGCCACTAAACTCTAAAAAGCATGTACCTCAGGTAGAGTATGTAGAGAAATTCTTAAAATTCAAATATCAGTATTATAGGTTGGACTTTTTGTTTGTTCCTAATTCAAGCTATCAGCTCATATTAAAAAGCAATCCGAAAGGTCTTACGAATTTTACGACTTTTCCAATCAGCTCTTCGCGCAAATATATGACTGTCGTTAAACTGCTCCCTTAATTGCTTCCTTGTAGGATCTCTACAATGCCAGCTACCCCGAATGGCTGGAACATCCGACGTTGCCCGGGTACACAAAGGAGACGCTGAAAAAAGAAATACTTTCATTTGGTAGGTACCCTATCGTCAAACTTCTTGCTTACCGTACCCTTAGGTGAATCTCACCAAATCAAATGTGCCGAGTACGAACCCTGTCGTGACATGATGGCCGGCTATTGGCTTCGCAATATTATTGACTACTTGGAGAAGTTCGTGGACAACAGGAACAGGACCTACAAGTTGATTGGTTACGCGTCGGTAAGAGTTAGAGGGGCTCGAACCAAAGGGATTTTGCTGCGCGATCACATTGACAACCGGATTTGCTCAGTTACCAGATTTGTTTACGTTTCGCCCGTGCCCGTGATTTGCTTGCCCTGTAAACCTCGAATGTCGGACTGTCAAAGGAATTAATTGTGGGTATCATGTCCTGTCCTGGTTAAGAAGTCACTGGTTTTGCGCCCAAATTAGACTCCCGCTGACAGCAGATCTATCTAACTTCGTTTGTCGCGCCTCTCAAAAAGTCTGTCCCGTCTCGCTATTCATAATTCATGCCCTGCCGAGAGCGAAAGTGATCGTCGCGACTGAGATCCATGTTCCCATGTGTTCGCATTAATCCTCGTGATGACTGATCACCTCCACCCTTCCATCTCTATCTCTTCAGCACACTGAGATCACGCTGGCCGTGATGAAGTTGATGTATCTGACGAAGAGCGAGCTGACCACGTCGGCCGGATTTGTGATTGAAGTGCGCGAGAAGAGCAAAGACTACGAGTTGCGTCTGCTCTATCACGATCCGAATCCCATCGACGAACACGTCATCTATCAGGTACGCCGGTTCTTCACAGGGAACCCTCAAAAACGCGCACTCCGTTCAGGCCGACTACGCCCCAGAGCTGAGGAACGTCTCCGACGCGGAAGACTGGGTCCGCGTCGAGAGTTTCATCGCTCTCGTCGAACCGCGCGCCTTCTCCGACTGGGAGTCCAGGTGCGGTCGCTCCGTTCCAAGCGTGAAATGTGGAACGGAGGAAGTTTCCAAACAGGAAATGGCCAAATCCACGGCAAGCCTCTCACTCACCGCTCCACTGGCAGCAGCTCTCGTGGCCTTCTGGCTCCAGGGCCAATAGCCTGTGTGTGCTGCAGAAGATGTTCGGGTAGAACTGTGTGTATGTCTATGTATAAAAAAGATGTTCGCTTACTGGTTTAATAAATGCGTTTCATGCACAAAAACGCGCTAACGCGGTCGTTATGCTCGATTGGCGTCGGGTTTGCGGTTGGAACGTAGCGCCGAACCGCAAAACGAGCTACGATGTCGTCCGCCGCTTCTTCCAAAGCACATCCGTCACCCCGAAGCCGAGCTCATTGCACGGCGCCATTTCTTCTTCTGTTTCCACTTTGTTGCCGCGACTTCCAGTCACATTCGCTGCACTTCGTCCATATTTGACTTCATTTGACTAAAGAGACCATTGTTTTCTCTGATAGCGAATTTGGGTTATCGCCCAGAACGCGCGCGCGACGTTTTTCTCTTCCCCGTTCCTAAACAGGTTTCGCGAGACATCAGTTTGTTAATTAGATGACAAATGGGTGTTTGCTGCCTCGCGGACCGCTTGCATCCCGCGCTACCCAGCCACCTCCCGCCGTGAACGGCAACAACACTCTTTGCCTTAACCGCGAATGAGCCGAAAATCCGATGATTGTCGGCTAATCCGTGACTTCTGTAGAACACACGCAAAAACTTGTTTTTCGGTTGTTCTCCCAGGTTTCTTATCTCCGCAAATCGTCCCATCCGATGTGCATCCTTCACGAAGTGGCCGTACCAAGGCTTAAACTCACAGCCTATTCTGGAACTCCTTCACAAGGTTCCGCGTAAACGTTTTCTTAATATACCTCTGGAAATTCTTTGTATTTTGCTTTAGTTCCTTCTTTAGTATGCTGCCCACTTTTCTCCTGCAGTCTCTTCCGCAATTTCTAAACATTCTAGAAGAAAGTGCTCTAACCTTTTATCGATATTTTGGCAAGAATCAGCTTCGACTTCTTCCTCGCACTCTTCCACTCTTCTACAGCGTCCTGCCGAACATCTTCTTCACCCTCGTTTCAGATTCTTCCCTAGTTCTTCTGCAACGTTGTCTGCAGTATCTTCTTCAACTCCAGTGTTTTCTCAAACCTAACTAACCTTTACATTTGTCCTGGGACTATACGCCAGTTAACTCGGGAACCCTGCTCGTGTACTGTACTATCCCCTTATATAACTTCTTTCCTTCTCGGCCCAGCTCCTCCAGCTCCAACCTCTTCTCCAGCTCCTCCTGCAGGTACTTCTTCAGCTTCTTCGCGCACAGCGCTTTTTGCAAACGGACTTGTCAACGCACGTAAATTATCGTACCGGTCAACTTCCTCGCGAGCTGTCATCGCGTCTCGCGCGGCCCTGTCCACTCCCTCCGACTTCCCGTCGGAGGGCCACTTGTTGGCAGCAGCGCTAATCACCATTCAACAAATGCTCTTGTCGTACGATTACGGATCAGCGCGGTTCATTGTCCGCGCGAAGACGCAAATCTCTCAGTTGCAGCTCCGCTCCTCTACTCAGGATGACACCCCCGAAGGGAGGGCGATCTCACGGTGTTTGATCGGGTTTTCACGCGAATCCGCTCGATTTCGAGCCGGGGCGACGACGATTTGTCTCTTTGGCGACGATTTGATTTGCGCATCGTTCTTTGCAGGCGAGCTGATTTAATTAGCGGCGACACGCTTCCCGCTTTGTCCTGCTACCCCTTTTTCCACCGCGCTTTTACACCTCGCATTGTTTTGATTTGTCTCTCAACGGCCACTAGATAAACAACCGCAACACACATCCTCGTCCGCGCGTGTCACTTCTTTTGTTCGTGATGCACCTACTTGCCCTGGTGGCTCCTGTTCGTGCGTAGCCGAACTCTGAAGCCGATCGTGGGTGAACCAGTTCCGTGATAAGAATGCTAAGTTGTCAATTCGCATCCATCGCCACAGTACATTCGTTTCGTGTGCATGACAACCGTGACCCGTCTAATTGTGGTTGGGCCCCGTTGCCTTCAGTTTCGCCTACAGTTTCAAACCATCGCGACGCCTCGAGTCTGTAAGTGTTCGGCCCGCGCTAAGCGCTCAACCCGTTAATTACTCATTCCGATTGCCGCTGAACCAGCTGGTCCGTACTGTCCACTCCTCTTCAAAAGTGTCGAGATGCGCTTTGTCACTGTTTACCGAGCTCTTCAAACCGCGCACACGTACAAGCCGTCTTCACAACAGCACCATGTTTTTGCGGCGGTGCGCGACTGCAATGGTCACTACTGGTCATCGCGCGGTTCATCTGTTTGCTGTTGCGATTTGCCGTGAATCGTGATTGAACGCCTCGGTGATGATGCCAATTAGCGCTTCGGGCAATCGGGCCTCAGTCTTCCGACGTTCTCTTGCGCGCAACATGTGTACTCCTAGGGTTGTCCGAGCAGCGTCGGTGGTCCAGTTTTTTGCCTTGGTTCATTTGGACCACCTACTTGTGTATATCAGTGAACATAACATAAAAACTGACATAGCCTTAAGTCATGTTATGGCTCATTATGCCCTATTATTCATGACTATATAAGTTCCCTGGAAATGCCTGCCTATAGTCCAATGGTTTGTGTATGCGCTTAAAGCTCACTCAGTCTGAAAGGGAAGTGCTTACAGTATTTTTTTATATATATAGAAGTTAGTGTTATGCACCTACATATTGAACTGATTGTAGGAATGAGAAGTGTTTTACAGATGACCATTAATGTGCGCATTGTGAATTACCAATGACCAACTAAAACCGTCTTGTTCAACGTCCGTTTTTTTGATACCCAGAGCTCAGTCAGCGCATTAGTCAGCTTGCGGACTCCCCACTTCCGCGCCGAACATAAATTCATCCATCGACGTGTGCCCCCAATTCGATAATATTCTCGAGCGAGATCTTTTGTTCTACGCGCAGCGCGTGTCGCATAACAGTTAAATCCATCTTTTTTAATCCGCAGACCGTCCGTTCGCCGCATGTTTTTGGACCACACGCCATCCGATTAGGATGGACCTGTGGCGAGGCGCGATAGGGCGCGCAGATTGCGGGGCAACAAATGCAATAATGCATGTTTCCCTTTATTGTCGGATCAAGACGGTCGGGAAGGAGACGAACGTCGAGGAATCGTGTCGCGTCGTGAGTCGGACGTCCTCACGAACCTTTCCCACACCGCGTTGTCATTGTTTGATTTGCCATATGTCTCAAATCCTCTAGGACAGAAATGTCACTACCCTCAATGTACTAGTATGGCCTAAACACTGAACTAATTTTGCCTTTTTGACTTACCGTAATCTAACGTTGATATCATATCCCATAGCCCGCAATTTTCCAGTTCCCCTCCACGCAACAGTCACCACTGACTGCGTCCATTCAACCGATTGTATTGCAACCTTATGCCACTTTGTTCTGGGATCAAAAGTGTCCGTTTGAAATCTGGTTATCGGATTAGAGATTAGACGAGTATCAAGGGAGGGTATATGAATACGATCTACAATTTTCGTTTCACTCCGTTCCAGCTGAGTGCCCAACTCGGCCAACGTCGACCGTGAAAACACGCAGAAGCGGTTGTCTCTCCTTCCTCGCTTCTTGCCCCGAAGCACGTAAGCCTCGCTGCTCGTTGATGAAGTTTGATGAACCACGCTCGCGCCCATCGTCTCTCGCTCGCGCGCGCTTTTTGGAAGCCGCCGCTAACGGCGATGAACCGCGAGACCAGTTCCAAAGCGCATTTCTCGACCGCGCTCCGTTTAGTGCGTTGAGAAGACGCGCTGTGACAATAAGAAAAAATTAGAGCTGAAAACGGGGCGCACCGTTCACCTGAACCCGATTCCAACGCATCGCCGCTGACCTTCTGCGGCTATTCGCTCTGGCCGGGCTGTTCGCTTTTCTGTGTTTACTCGAGTTCGCACCGCTGCCCTCTTCGGTTCCGATGACCATTTTCGCGCCCGCGCGCGTGATTCAACCCCAGGGAGGCCACGACGACTCCCTTAACGCACTCCCGACCTGCCTGGAGGTCAGCAGCACTCTCGCGTTGCGCCAGCGCTAGACCCTCTTTGCATCAGCCCCTTTTGAGTTCCTAATAGAATTAATCGGCTGAGTACGGTCGCGGCAAGGATTGTTGCAAAACGGGGATGCGTGACGGTTTACCGCGTAGAAGGGAGGTCGCGACCCTTCCGAAATGAGCCAAACGGGGCGCCATTTTGAAAACACTTCCGTGACCGACGTTCTTTGCTTCAAGGTAATCGAAATCTGAAACAGCAAATGTGGTGAGTGCGATGTTGCTTCGAGTCGCGTTGCTGGCACTGGCCGCCCTTTGCTCGGTCGCCGAAGCAAACCGCGGCGGGCTCTGCAGCGTCTACGATCCGTTCAAAGTGCTGCCCGACAACAACAAGGTTGGTCTTTACGAAAGTTATTTCTCGCTTAATATGAACGTACCCACGAGACGGACGTTCTAGACCTATGCGCGCAGTAAACAGACGTTTTTTCTTGGACACGCTCTGAAACCAGACGGAAAACCGGAATCGAATTGCTTCCGAGGAGCTGCGATAAAGTTTTATGGCTTGTCACAAACAAATGCGATTATCGTCTTCGGCTAGTCAATAACCACCCAATTGCACAAAATAAACCAGTTTTATGGGAAAAGGAAGACTAATGTTTTCTAAAGATTTCTTTCCTTTAGCTATAAATATTCTATAAACAATATTTCAGTATCAAATCGGAGGAGCCTTCCCTCTCCACGACACTAACTGCATATGGCTTCTGCCAGACACCGTTCAAGACATTGTCGCGATCCAATGGGCATTGACCCACTGGAATCAGAACCCTGACAATGCACAGTCTAAGATGGGTATGTTTCTAAGACGTTAATTTCTTCTAAGGGCACGTTTTCAGGTTTATATGCAGGGGACACCTGCTCGCGACCAAAAGAAGCCATCTCACAGTCTTTGCGCTTCTTGGACGCCGTCGGCTACCACGAACCCGATGAGTGCGTTCAGAACAGACGATCCAATGGTTCCCAACTAATAAGTGAGTGCGGAAATCGGCTAACAAACACATAAGATTACTGTAGGTTTAATAACTCCAAAGGATCGCGCTTCCTCAGAAGCTCTGGGCATGATGCTAAAGACGACGACCCTACCGGTCTCCGCCTACAGCGAGGCGTCCGTGAGGACCCTGGTGGACCTCAACGTGGCTAACATCATCTCGACCACGCCGACGCTCGGAGTTTTCGTCGAGGCATTCCTCAAACTAATGGGATCGTTCCGCTCGAACCTGGTCACTATTGTGGACACTGGCGAGGATCCGGCCACGCTCCGACGTATCATCGACCAGCTGAAGGCCAGCGACATCTATGTGGCCGAGGTGATACCCTTCGATCACCCTCTGCTCGTTCGGATCATCGCCGAGAGCGACAGCAACATCATTCTGTCCATGCTGGCTAAGGACCAGGTAAGAAGCACTTTAGATGCTAAAGTCTATCACCGTTTAGTTGCTCGAAACGTTTGCGCAAAAGGAACTGCTCATGTTGAACAAGCTGTGGGTGGCGCTTCCACTCGACGGCGAAGGTCTCGATACCGAAGACCAAACAAAGATCTTATCGAGTGGGTCGCGCATGCAGGTACCGCCAAGCACTTTTTAAAGCACTGACGGAAACGTTAAAATATCTAGGTGATCAGTCTGCAGACCAAAACGAAGAATCTGAATCAGTTCAAAGAGTACTTCATTCGAGTTCTAAAAAACAACTTCCAATCCTACTCCCTTCTTACCTCCTACGTGCAGCAGGTCTTCAACTGCAGTCTGATAGGAACCAATGGATTTTCGGACTGTGCCTCGCTGGACAAAGAGCACATGGCCTCTTTATACACGCAGTCAAAGACGGTCGAGAACGTCATCAGACTCACCTACGCTTTGGCGGTTGTGGGAGCGAAACTGGAAGCCGACAAGGAACTCAGAGATATTTGGTATAAAAGGGTGACGAAGCGGGATAATTTTAGTGGGACATTTTCAGCGATAGGCCAACCCAGAACTGCACGGACGCTGTACTCTCTCAGCTGGAGACTCTTGACTACACGTTCGGTGGAAACGACCCCGCTGAGTTCATTGGAGAAGAGATTCAATTCTACCGTAGCGTGGACAACGTCCTGATCTCCAGTGGAATCATCATCGAAGGAATCGAGCTGGTCAATGATGAACACATGGGTCCCATGGTTTACAAGGTAAAAATAGTGCATGAGAGGCTTTAATACACAGTGAACATTGCAGATGCTGGAGTATGAAACCGGCAGGAAGCCGAGGGTTCTCCAGTCGAACATCCGCCGTCAGGATGCGCGCATTCGGTCGGTTTGCGCTCCTTATCGACCCTTCTGTGGACAGTGCGAGCATGTCGTTAGTGTGGAAGAGGAGGTAAGGCGTTATTGGAGAGTACGGTAGTGACAGATCCCCCTCTTGCAGAAGTACTTCTTGTCCATTCCCAAGCAGTACCCACTGTTTGTGACCGGTCTGTTCGATCTGCATGAAGGTGAAACGTGCCAGATCCTGCGCAAGAGCGACATCTCCATGCCGATGGCCTTTGTGCACACGGTGTGGACTTTCCGACAACGCTACCCGCAGCTGAGCCTGCTTAAGAACCTCGACTTCGGCGCGCTCATCACGGACGCGTGTGCGAGCGGAAAGAAGGCGATCGAACTGATTGTCCAGAGCGAGAACCACTGCTTCCGCTTCCCGCAGGCGAACAGGAACATCACCGTCGTTCCCGGATCTACCTTTGGCTACATCTCTGGAGTCACCGGAAACGGACAAGAGGCCGTACAGCGCTACTTCTCCTCAGGACACTCTGATGTGCCACTCGTTTCCGTTGACGGCGAGCACAACACCATGATGGACACATTCACCACGTTCCCGTCTAATAGGAAACTGGCCATCGCCCTGCTCAAGTTACTTAAGAAGATGCAGTGGGAGTTCGTGACCGTAGTTCTCAGCGAACAAGACCATGACTCGCTCGCCGCGTTCCATCACTTCGAACGGCTGGCTACCGATCGGGGCGTCTGCATGGCCGAAGTAATCAACATCAGTGGGGAGAACGTTCCGGACACGGGAGACGCTTTGTCGCACTCCGCCAACGTCACCGTAATGTTCACTACGGCCAAAGACGCATCGCTCTACTTGGGAAACCGACTTCGTCGGGGTGACAGTTCCACCGCGTCGACCGTACACATCATGGTGGGCGACGCGCATGACTTCTACCTTCACGATAGCAACAATCTCGCCAACTTCGTTGGTACCGTATCCGTGCAGCCGAAGGATGTGCTCTACAGCGACTTCAAGCACTGGCTGGAGATGACCACGCCACTGACTCTTCCCGAACAGTGGTACTGGAGACACGTCGAGGACCGGTGGCAGTGCGCCCTGTCGCTGAGCAACAAACATCTGTACGGCGACAAAATGTGCAACGGAGACGAACTGCTCGATGTTCCGAGCCTCGGTAAGATCAATTTTCCTTGTGGAATTAATGCAAGAAAATAATGTAGGGCGCATGACGAAGACTGGCTACTTGGCCCGCGGACTAGAGCGGTTCCTCTTCGCTATGGACGCAGTGTACAAGCGGCTGTGCCCGGAGCAGAACGGCATCTGCGGCGACTTCTACACCAGCGGCCGGAAACAAGTGCTCAACATTCTGAAGAAGACTCCCGTGGAAGACGACTTCGAGGTGTACGAGTTCCTTCCAACTGAGAACAAGGAGAACTTTGGCTACCGTCTCATCGGTAATTGGTCCACGACCGGAGGACTTCGCTTCTCGGACACCTACCGTACTTACGTCAACGGGGTGGCAACACCAGGTTTCGCCCATTCGTCCAAGTGCGTCCCTCCGCTCTGCAAGTGCTTCCTCGACAGCGACTTCTTCTCGAACCCCCTGAACGCGGCCTATCCGGTTCCAGAGGAGCCGATTGTCTCCGGTTCATACGTTCGCCGGGAGCCGGCCGGGCCCGTAGGAACGCGCGTCGCCTACGCCTCCGTCTTCGAACACATCACCAGTGGAAAGTGGAGGTCGGAGCCGCACAACTTCGTGCTCCTCGTCGTCGCCACCATTCTGCTCATCGCTGCCATCGCCGTGCTTATCCTTGTCTGTGTCAAAATGTACTGTAAGGTGGTGAAGGGAAATCAGTCTCTCGGAATCACTCTGCTCGTCGGCATTGGCATCCTCTACGCCACGTCCTACTTCTTCATTTTCGACGCTACGGATGCGGTACGTTCCGTACGCTTGTTTTCTAATTTTCCTTTGATGTTCAGATCTGTCGCTGCCGCATCATCTTCCACAGCATTGGGTACACTATCTGCTTCGGAGTGATGATTGCCAAAGCAAGTCAGCTACGCAACGCCGAGACACTCGGATTTGCGAACGCCATACACATCAGCTACTGGAACTACTGGATGCTGCTGTTCTTCATCGTCGGCGTGCAAATCGCTCTCAGTGTCAGGTAAGCGTCTTTTGCAGTCTCCTGGTTCCCCAACACTCCCTCTTGCAGATGGATTTCCGAGCCGTATATGTCCTCCATCGAGCTAGGCACGAACAGCACGCGCATGATCTGCTCGTTCAGTCACTTTGAGTTCTTGCTCGCGCAGAGCTACGTAGTCATTCTGCTCACCCTGGCTCTGTTCATCAACAGTCGGAACAGAAACATCAAGCGCAACTACAAGGAGACCAAGTGGCTGTTCGTTGCGTCGCTCGTCTGCGTTCTCCTTTGGGCGTTCTGGATCGTCGTTTATCTCCTCGCGCCATCGGCTTACAGAGTCCGTGTCCCACTGTTTATATGTGATCACTATCTGCTCGTCTTAGGATGTCATCGTCGTGCTCGAGCTTATCGCCTGCGGAAGTGTCCTTCTCGGTTTCCTGTTTGGACCCAAGATCTACATCTTGCTCTCCTACGAGCCGGTCATCGTCGAGTGCCAAACACAGAACTTCAACGCTAGCAACGACACTAACGAGTATGGACTATTCGAGAGAGGTTTGCCATTTCTCCTGAACAGACATAAAAAAAGCTTCCCTCCCCTCAGATGAAGACTACCACACACGCGCCGTGTCGCCAGCCTCCAGCACGGACTCCGGCACGCGGTCTACCGTATGCAGCGGACACCACCAAGGACACGGACCCAACTCGTGCGGTACATGCAGTGACGACCAAGTAAGCCACTCAAGTTTCTACAGTCTACTAAGTAGCCACGTTCAGTCGCCTATTTTCCACACAGTGATGAGGAAGAAGAATCGCATCCGACGGTCGCAGTCGGAACACGAGTACAACAAGAACTCGGCGACGCCGGTGGTTCAGTCCCCGGTTGCGGTACACCAGCACACGTTCCAGTCGCCGCGCGAATCGCCCGTCAGCCGCAAACTCCACCGACCCGACGCCGTGCTGCAACCCTGAGCTGGCCGCGTGCATATCATCTCATAACATGTACCTACTTCGCTCACCACTTTGCTTTCCCAACAACACCGGTGTTCCGACGACGCAAAACGAGACTCGTTGAGGCTGAGCTGCATCCGACTTTCCTCCAGAGAAAGTGCGCCGCACTCCGACCGCCCGACCAGCGAGTGTTTCCTCCTTCTTCGTCTCCCCTTTGTAACCACGCATCCATCCCACTACTACGAGGTCTCTTTTCTGGTTGACACATGTACAGTACTCTAAATTTTTCTACCGCTCTCCATACGGTGCTGCCATCTTCCTCTCACTTCCAGTTCTAATCGGAAAACGTTGTGATATTGTCGAGGCGCTTTTGGACGTTTATTTATTCTGCAATAAAGTGGAAAACCTCATCTTGTGGGCAACTGATGCATGTCAATACAGATGTCGATAAGCTGGAAACAGAAAGACATATCACATGGTGTGAATAGAGCCAGGGAGGGCGTCTTTGAAAGGCACATTCCAGGAAAGGTCCTCGATGTTACATATGCGTCTACTCTCGACGTCAACATGTCCATTCATGAAGCGTTCATCGAGATCCGCCGCTGTCTATGCACCCGCTTGTTTTTCCGAGTGAAATGCCGATTACCTTGACAACTTAAATCGGTGTCCCCGTGAAAAGAATAAACACCCATTACTCGCATCCGTTCTTTCTCGTCCATACAGCTTGCGCCACTTGACTCACACTTGAAGGAATAGGGTCATCTAATCCTTCCACTCGAAACGTCGTTCCCGGCGCGGGCAGGTGCACTGCAGCAACTGTCTACAATGGCGCTAATAGGTTCGCCACGAAAAAACGCCTTGATTACAAATGCGGCGCTTTTTGTCTCCCCGAATGGGCGGAGAATGACGGATCCGGCGAGGACTAAGGGCCCGTCGAGGACCATCTCCGTTTCGCGTAATATTTATTCGTGCGATAATCATGGAGGCACTGCGTGCGCGGCTTTTCGATTGTTTGCCCAAAGCCTTTCCATTTTTGTGAACGCAGACCGGTCGATGTAATGGACGGGGATATGTAGCTGTTAGTCGTGAGCTCTGCTCGGTTCTAATATATCGCCAGGGTACGTCCGCGTTCATCTCGGCCCTTTCAAAGGGACCAAGCGCGGGTTGGACGGCAACCGGCGCTGTATGGGAAACCCTTAGGCGTGGACGCGATGCCGGCGGGCAACGGGTCACTCCGTCACCAGAGCCGCGGGACGACCGAAATAGTCAATATGTGCCCTCCTCATCTTTGATTACGCACGGTTCTAATGAATTAGCCGCCGTTAAGAGCGTTTCATCCTAATTTCCGGGCCATCGCGATTGTTCCATCCCAGAGCGCACGTTTCAGACATGTTTCCGTCGTCGACGCCATCCGGCGCGCTCCTCACTCCACTCCTCATCGTCTCAGTTTGTTTCGCAATTGGCCATTGTGCGACAAAGGGTATTCGTAATTAATCCATTTTACCCTTATATGTGGTCGAACGGACAAGCACCGCTCCCAGGGGCTTCTTTCTGTGCCGAACCGCCGCTCAGCTGTCGACATCGAGACGCTTTTGCAAACCGCCAAACCCTTTCGCGTCTTCGGCCCAGGGACATTCGTCCTTTCACCCATTAAGATCTCCGCAAGATTAGTCGACGACATAAATCAATTTTTTATCAACAATTTCAACAATTTCCGCTATTCTTTAACGATTGTTTCGCAGCCACTTCTTGCACTAGCGGGCTGTGTTTTGAGGGCGTAAACGCGCTATTTCCTGTGTTCGGACAATTAATTTCCATTTGACAGATATCGTCAGTATCTAGCGCGGGGTGGCTATCAATCTCATGCCTGGCGGTTGGTTTGATCAGAACTCAATACGTCACTTTATTTCCTTTCATTAGCCGATTGTATAAGCCCGGATTTTCATTATGGTTTCTCGGCAAGGGAATGTTGACTCGTTTGAGAAGCCTATTTTAAACAAATAAGATAGAAAGATAAACGTAGAGAATAGATTAGAAATTCCTTTTTTATACGGGAGCTTTATTTCAGGGAAGACGAAATGCGGACCTGTTATGGCTACGCTAACTCACAGTCATGTAGACACCTACTACTGCCCTACTGATAAACACACAGAATCGGCTACTCAGTGCTGCGAGGTAATCGAGAAGAACTGCTGTCGAGATCCGACTCTTTTCGAGACATTCAAAAAGTATGTACCCATGCAAAACCCCATGCTAATGTAGATCCTAGTTCGACTCTTGCGGTCTGTGGCTTCGTCGTCGTCATCGCCGTACTCTTCACAGTGGCCGTGGTCGTCTGTGTGTGCCATGAACGTTGTCCTTTACACAAAGCCGTCCGACGACATCCGGAACTTGATTACATTCGTGAGTTCGTCGACCTTCGTTCTTTATTCATAGCTCGAAACTTGGGATTTTGGCTTTCTTTTAGCGACGGCGAGGGATACGGAGTATCTGAGCGGTGTGGGAATGCCGTGCGAAAAAGCTCAGGACGTGAGAGTGTACGAAGTGAACCCGGACATCTGCTTCAGACAAAATCCAGACCACGTTTGACGACGAGCTTGTGTGATTGTTGTTTATTTTGTATATAAAGCGTTAATAAAACTTTTGCAAACAATTTGAGGAATGGAATGGTAGAAAGAAGTTATCAATGTGATAACAATCGGGGCAGTGACGAGATAAATGATATAACCCGGGGAATAAATATTTTGTAGGGCAGTAATAATATTAAACCATCTGGTTACTGTAAGTGACTTCGTTTGTTTGAGTGCTCTCATGACTGAACCTGATCATAGGCTCGTGATGAGAAGTTTGTTGGTAGGGATAATAATACTGATCGGTCTGGGTTTCCGTGTGGCGTGTCCAATCACTATAACAGGATGTCGTCCCCACGTGGCACATACTTTGAGCTGACGTATCAGCACTAAACGACCCTTATGTACAAAGTGTAGTACACTTTAGGCAGTACCTTAGTGAGTAGTTAGTGACCCCGTCATAGGTCATTTCCATCGGACACCAGGTAGCTGAGGCGGACATGCCCGTATCACCAATTTGTGCGCCAAAGTCCTGCGTCTCGGCGTAGTACGTCTGTGCTCCAAAATCCTGACGATCCTGGAAGCTCTTGAAATGAGGCAAAGGGATTAAAGGGACAACTTACCATATAGAAGGGGTCATACTCGTAACGATATTGCACAGGGTCACTGGGGTCGCAGAGAAAGTACGTGTCTGTCTGCGAATAGGACGACGTAAGTTCGGTCGAGTAGTATTCAGTCTGAGTGGAAGCAAAGCTCTCCTCCGGCCACATTTCCATATGCGTTTCATAGTCACAGCGCATTTCCTGCATTTCCTCTCTGGACACCGTGTTTTCCACGTGGTGTCCCTGTAAGTCATCAGTGTTCGGCGGCTCCACGCTTAATTTCGGCTTAATTGGATGAAACTTCTGGAGTATACGTTGCACTTCCATGCCCGCTTCACCTTCTTCCTCGATGACGCCAGAATCCATCTCTCTTAAACAAATGTTACAATTAAGTTTCCGAAGGGTGTCACTAACCTCGGCTGATTTGTACTGTGATCCGCGGTTTCAAGGGTGATCTCGGGATGCATCTCTGCTACGTGGCTTATGACTTCTTCTACGGTCTCAAATGAAAGTTCGCACTGGGCGCATTCATAACGTTTGTCATAATTTTCATGCTCGACCCTTATGTGATCATTGAGCTCATATTGACGATCAAAGTCCTCCCCACAGGTAACGCACGTCCACACCTTCACTCGATTCGCATGTGATCTCCGTGGTATGTTCTCAGACTTGTGTTGAGTCTTAATGTGGTACTTCAGATCCCGGTCCAGCGAAAACGTCCTGCTACAGGTGCCACATTCAAATTTCTTCATCGTGTGAACCTTCAAGTAATGCTGGTTCAGCTTTTTCGGAGTAGGAAACCATCTGTTTTTCTCTTGGCATGCCGGAGCCGGGCAAAAGAAGCGACGATCAACTGGATAGAGCATATTAGCTGTACCGCACATAACTTACTTGCCTTCTGGTAGTAATTTCTTAGTTCTTTGTCGTGTTTTGATGCAGTGTTCGAGTTCCTCCACGGTAGGACGAATATTCTCAAAGAGAGCACTCATCCCTCGCTGTCCTGCCAAATGGATAAATGTAGACGGATCGCACGAAAAGAGATTGACGCAATATTGGGCTGTGTGGCATAGCTCGTAGAGAAGACGCAGAGAATAACACATCCTTCTACACTGTACTATCAGGTATACAAGGATTTACTACTCAAGACCCATGACATTCTCCGCAACGTGGGAATTCCTGTCAGGATCATAATTATAGTTGGCTTCAAGTATCACTGTTCAAAGTAAACCGTATGGCGGCTTCACCGTAAGTAACTTACAATCACAAGTACACAGAATTTTATTAACTAGTACATAGCATATTTAAAGATATGTCACAGTATATAAAAATTGTTGTCAATATATAAACATAGAACCAGGTCCCTCAGCAATCTGCCCGTTCAATATGTAGGGAAAACCCGTAAACTCTGTCCAGTCTCCTGCCAGGTGTTAGCGAATATCTGTAGAAGCAGCGCTTCTAAGGAATCTTGTCGTAACACACGCAGTAGGCTGCTAGGAAGTAGTTTTTGTCGATGATGCAGTGCGGATTGTCTCCATACTTGTTCACGTGGCTGATGGCCGTCATATCAACTTCCACGGAGTTCGCAACAGAATCGTAGTGAACGGTTACCTAAGTGGGGTATTATTAGGGACGAACAAATCAAATCTGAGGCAGTCCATGCACATACTCAGAGACTCCGAAAGTATAAAAGCAAGTTATTACATACCTCATATAGGGCATTGCCGGGTTCCGTGCGCAACTTCAACTGGTACAAGGCATCTGTAGCTTTTGTGTTTCCTGAGAGCTCAGGCACAAATCCATCGGCGTCCTTGACGTTCTTGTACTTCAACAAATTTTCATGCGGAACCAGCCTAAATAAAGAAAAAAAGCATGTAATACAAATGAAAGTCTTCTAACCGCTTTGCGTTTTCTAATGAAGAAAGAGCAATTGGGGCACATAGACTTCTTTCAGGCTGCGTTCTTCCATTGATAGCTTGAACAACAGCGCGGGCCAGTTTCTCCGAAACCTCCCGCTTTGCCTTGTCTTCAAACGCATCTTCCCAGTTTAGACAGGTACACCAATGCGGCTCAATGCCAGCTTGGTCGCAAGACCGAGATTCAGGAATTGGTCGAAACAGTGACAGAGAGCGCTTCTTCGTATCTTGAGGCTCTGATAGTTGTTCTTCTGAAGGCCAGTGAAGGACATCCATAAGGGTGGAATAGATGTCGAATGGGCTTGAAAGGCGGTCGGCGTTCGTCATCAAATTCTGATAAGCTTTACGTCCCTTTTCGCTCTCGCGGAACTTCTGTGGTAAAAAGATGCCAAAGAACGGCAAGCGTTCTTCCAACTGTCCTATAACGACAAAAGAGCTTCAACCTCAATTATATTCATTGCTAACCTTGTTGTGTCTCTCGCAGCTTCGCAAATCGATGTCCATGGTCAGCCATCATAATCACAATACTGTTATTGAAGATTCCCTTCGTGTGTAGATCTTTCAATAGGTTCGTGAAATCGTCGTCCATGACTGCTGCTTGGGAGATATCATCATGTGACAAAATAGCGTGATGCATAAGTGCGAAGCGCGGTACATCAGGATACCGTTCCATAAACTCTTGACTATATCTCAACCAACTCTGAATGTGATTACTTAGAAACTTCGTTTTGATTATTGTCAAATACCTTGTGTTGGGGTTCGCTGCCAAAGCATTTACCGTAACTCATCTTCTCAGCCTTCTGAAAGAACGTCCGCGTATAGTGGTCGGTAGGTTGTTTCTTAAATCCTTTCAGACGATACGTGAAGGTACCAATAGCAGCAGCGTCCTCGCCATACAATGTCATATATCCAGCATCGGAAAAGTTGTTCCAAATGAATGGGTACACGTCGACGTAGTTTGCGTTCGAAAATCGTTTCCTAAACTTAACCGTAAAGGGGGAACAGAGAGCAGAGAGGAAATACCTGGTCAGCGGTAACTCCAGCTCTGTCTGCGCGGTTAGAATAGGAATAAACGCCTGAGGTGTGCCATCGCCAACAATATTGTAACCGTTAAGCACGATGCCTTTCATAATCTTTTCGAAGTATTCCACCGTTTTTGGCATCACTCTACGGTACGCCATTTGTGACAAGGAGTCCATACCCATGAAGAACACATTCAATCCGGACCAGTCATCAGGTTGTTTCTTCTGCTTCTGCTCTTTGATCCTCTCAGTTTGCGGAACAATTGTCATCAACGCACCTTTCCTGAAATACGCTCGGTGTTTATATGTTCAATACTTGGGTCTAACCAATGAGATTTTCCGGAAAAGCAATCTGCAAGAAAATAATCGCCCTTGTCAATAACGCTGCCGATTATGAAGTTCTTCGTTGTTTCCTGCCTGAGACGATTGTCGTTCACGCGGAAAAAGTATTCAATATCACATTTCACAGAACTTCCAAACTGTCTGCAAAGCAACCATGAGAGCCCATTATGACAGAAACGAGTCCTACTTCGTAGCGTAAGGCGTAAGCTGCAGACGTCGTTCCGAATCAAGAAACACCCAATTCGCCTCGTGCTTGTCGCAATTCAATGGTTTGGCGCTTTCATAGAAAGCCATAATCTCAGGTTTGTGCAGCTCCAACTTCGGTATCCTGCATGTTCCGGATTGAACAAGGTTCCCCGAAGTTTTGTTATTCGCCAGCAGCTCATCTCCCGTAATTATGATGTTTATCGACTGAAAGGATGTATATAAGGAAAAATGTACACGAAAACTATGTTCAAACCTCGGCTTTGTGTGCAACTTCAGCAAAGGACTTCTGATATGTGTCAGACGGCTCCTGAGATTCATCTGTTTTCACGATGGACGGCGATGAAAAGAACGAGTAGGCAATGACAAGGTATAACACTCCGATAAGCGTGAAGTTCAGAAGCCACTGTCGAAGCCGCATGAAACTGCGCATGGCACAAGAGATATTCGTCCTCCGTTTGAAGTTGCACACGTACGATAGCAATCTGAAATACAAAGGGGCACTTTACACTTCTTCAACGCTGACCAGTTAACGCGAATGTAAAACAAACAGAAAATATCGCGTTGCTCGTCTGGATAACATGGCGCTGAATACACTGATCATAGCGCCAATCATCACATGAATACATAACGAACGGATAATATAAAGACGCATGTCATTGGCATAACGATCCGGTTTGCCAGTTTCAAACAGCAGAGCAATCCGTAATAGACGGCGAGATTTACATATTTCAGGCGATGTCTCCTTGGAGCCGAAAGAGCACGGCGACATTCTACGAATATCTCGGGGGGCTCTTGTTTCCGAACACTATGCGTTGCTTAACTACCAGTTCTTTTATCAGGGCAGAAGATTAATAGAAGACGAAATCGATAGTGTTGGACAAACACGAAGAATATCGTCATGCAAGGACATCTTGAAGCAGACCATACCGAATGAAAAGAACGTCATGGGCCGATTTCAATAGAAGACAACCCCTCAATTCCGATACTCAATCCATGAAACACGATATGGGCGACCTTCACGTTCAAAATCGCGATTTAAAGTCAGCCGCATGACTAATTCAGCGAGAGCGAGACGTTCCGACCTTATAGGAATTAAAATTTCTTAAAACTGTTCCAGGCGCCACCCCCCTCTGCACCCTGCCCAGACTGCATCGAACTGCCCGTTCGTCGATAGTCTCTGCGAGATCTCCCACGTCATCACTGTCTCACTTCTGTCTCACTTGCAGACTCTATTTACATCGGTCCCAGTGCAACTGGTCAAACAACGAAGTTGATCGAAACAAACGGTCCATATCAGTCAAGTGGGACCCGAGATACGCAGAGTTCATCGATCTGACACCACGCCAATGGGTGACACCGTTGTAAGGTAAAGTCAGGCAAATCGTTGTAAGGTCATATTTTCAGAGTTGGATACACTTGGATATCGACTGAAAGATTGACTTAACACCGAGAACAGAATGCTGAGCGGCATAACGCCGAATTGTCGCGACGCCAAAGACACAATCGCGGTATCGACGGGTTCAGTGTGCAGTATAGTGAAATATAGGTGGTCTTTGCACGAAATGCGGGAGTGCTTACCGCATTTGAAGAACATATGGATATTGCGAAGTGTGAACTTCTTGAGGCGTCTGTTAGATTGTCCTCGAGTTATTCAAATCATAGCGATCTGGGTATGACTGTCAGAGCACTATAGTCCATTCTTTGCAGATGACAATTCAATATGTCTTCGAACTTCCAGTGGAGACTCTGCGAAAGCTTTCGGAGAATTTCGATCCAAACGACGCCTGGGAAGAGATAGGTACCGCTCGATCCGGGAAAGACGGGTCACCTCGCTATCTTCAGCTCTTCTCCTGCCCGGGATAGGAAACGTCGATGTAGAAGCTTGTCGGCAAGCACGTCCTCCCACGAGCGCCACAAACTGCCTGTTGCGTATCTGGGGGAGCAAAGGGTACCTGATCGCTGATCTGTATAAAGTGTTCGCCATGGCTAAGCTCGTCAAGGGGATGGAGATCATTAAGGAATACGGTACGTTTTGCTGTAGTGATTTCAAATTACAGCTCAATTAAGTTCAGTGGAACCAAAATATCACGAACTGGAACGCACTTGCATTTCGAAAGGCTCAGTGCAGACACTCAAAATGGCCTTAAATGAATCTAAACACCAGGTAACCGTGTGTAGTGAACCTAGTGTTATTCTTTATAGGTATCGTCAATTGGAATTCGCTCTGAAAACGTTCTTCATCCTTCCGTTTCCACAAGCAAAGCTCAAAGTTCGACAAGCGTGAACAGCACACCTAGGTAATTCCTACTGAAAAGTTGATACTTTGATTATTTTTGCAGCGGTATGACGAATTTGGGCGCGGAACTCTACTCGGGTCTTCAAAATACTCCGACAGTGAAATACGAGGAACTTCTTGTAGCGACGAACTCTTTTGCGCCAGAAAATGTCATTGGCAAAGGTGGATACGGTGTCGTCTACCGCGGAGAATGGAAGCACACAGCAGTCGCCGTGAAGAAGATTCAAACTAAAAACGGGAAAGGAGCAGAGGTTGGCTAAGAACTTGTTATGGTTAGTGACGGTGAGATTTCAGCATGAAAAGGAGCGGCTGCGTCAGAGTTTACAAGAACTACGGACCCTTGCCAAATATAGGCACGACAACATCCTTCCGCTGTACGGATTTTCGATGGACGGCCCAACACCTTGTCTGGTTTATCAGTTCATGGCTAACGGATCCTTAGAAGATCGTCTTTTGTGCCGAGTAATATGGACTTTATATTTTCCACTTGCGATGAATAACTTTGTAGAAAGACTCAAGACCTCTCAGCTGGGAGCAAAAGCTACAAATCAGTAGCGGCGCAAGTCGAGGCCTTCACTTCCTTCACACGATCGGCCGAACTCCGATTATTCATGGCGACGTGAAGACGGCGAACATCCTGCTTGACAAACATTTTGAACCTAAGCTGGGCGACTTTGGCCTGAGTAGAGACGGACAAGCGGAAGCAGACATTGATCAGAAGTCACCCTTGATCGCCTCACACATTAAAGGAACCCTCGCATATCTGCCTCCTGAATTCATCACTAGGTACAGTTGCTGCTGCATTTAACCAGTAACAACTGCTTCTAGCAAAATCCTATCCACGAAACTCGATGTCTACAGTTTTGGCGTCGTCCTCCTAGAAATTGCAAGCGGGCTGCGTGCCTATTCAGACAATCGCGAGCCCCACGGTATTGTCGACTACGCCAAAAGACTGAAAACTGAGGCCAAACATGATCCCGAGAAGTTGATGGCGACATTTGGCGACAAGCGCACCAAGCTCGTTGACAAAGGTTAGGAAGCGCGTAGATGGATATAAGTCAACTCTCACTCTAGCACAAAATCAGAGGTACTTTGCGACCTTTGTCACTCTGGGTCTGCAGTGTGCTGAGAAGGATAGGATGGAAAGGCCAACTTTCAGGGAGATCGTCGATGCCATAGCCGTCTTGGAAGAGTAACTCTTTGTCGTCAATTGAATGGCGAAATAATAATAAATGGAGATAAATCTGCCTCAATTCAGTGTTAGAAAGAGAGCCGAGACGAACATAAATTTTCTCTGCTCGTCTGCGCTCTCTCACACCGCTCGTCCGGGACGGTCGCTCCGGGGGGTGTATAATAAAAACGATGCGGCATAGGCTCTCTTGCCACTCCCGTACGACCGGGAGTGGCCGAAATGAATTCTCCGTGTGGTTCAGCTATGCTCCATGTGCGTAACTGTTCAACTGTCAAAAATAAAACAGAGACCGCAGAGATTCACACACAAAAAAAAATTTTGCTTCACTCAACGACAGTATTTTTGCCACATTTCTCCGGCAAACGTCTTTTCTTATTGTTTCTGGCTGATTTGGATTCTTGGGATTTTGCGCTTTGCATGCCATAAAAATAAGTGTTCAATCCAAGTTTGCAAATGCTGTCCTCCAGTTAACGTAAATACGGAGATATTACGCCCGGGTCATAATTGCCTTTTGCTCGAGGAACTCTCCGCGTTCTTGTTGCCTTTGACTCCTTCGCGCAACCATTCTAATTATTCATAATTTCGTTTTTTGTGCGTTTCTGACCGGTTTTCAGTTTGTTCCTTCGAGGGCATTGCGGCTGCCACCCAGCACGCGACCGACTACGGTCATCCCTCGGCAGCAGCATCGGAGTCCTCCTCAATCCCCGAGCGATGCGGCCAGTTCTCCTTTGTGTTGATCGTCAGATCGCTGCAGGGAACTTTTCGCGCGGATCTTCCGTCGCTCCGATTTGCATACCAATTGAATAGATATCACTGAAGCTGTTGCAGACTCGTTTCCTTTCATTCATCCTATTGAGATGCTCTTGAACCTTAAAGATTTTCCGCCTGTCGACTAGGAGCACTTTGAGAAGTTCTTAGATCCCAAACTAGTTTGTGATCAGCGACTAAGGAAATCATCCGGTCTTAGGACCGGACGGTTGTTGTTGGAGGAGGCGACAATGTTTTCAACGTTTTTTGAACTGCAGAATTCTTTATATAGTTGAGTACATGGCAGTAAAGCAAACAACAACGAAAGATTGCATGCTGAGAACATTGCTGACATCCCGGACTTCTGTGCCTTAACGACGAGTTCCATCTTCGAAGAACACTCCGCCGTCGATAGCACAATACTTTGGACAGATTCCCTTCTCGCCCTGGGTTCCAGGAGGTCCCGGAGGACCGGGCTGGCCTGGCTGTCCGTCGTTTCCGGGAGCGCCATCGGGTCCGTTCGGTCCTTTGGGTCCAGCGGGTCCAGGAGCACCGTCCGCTCCAGGCTGTCCCGGAGGTCCTGGGGGTCCGGGTGGACCAGCCTCACCAGCAGGTCCAGGCTCTCCAGGGATAAGGGGTTCGCTCTGAGCGGGAACTCCAGGATCTCCAGCTGGTCCAGGAGCTCCGGGTTCGCCAGGTGGTCCCGGGGGACCCTTTGGTCCTGGTTCTCCGGGAGGAGCGTCGGTTCCAGGTCTTCCAGGCTGTCCAGGAGCTCCGGGATCGCCAGGTGGTCCAGGAGGTCCAGGTGGTCCGGGAGGTCCTTGAGGACAAGGCTTGCAGGGAGGCGGTGTCACCGGTTCGCAAGGCTGCGTCGGGGGTCTTCCAGGATTTCCGGGAAGACCGGGAGCGCCTGGCTTACCCGGAAATCC
>KN170441.1:4130-14303 GCA_000757755.1 Steinernema glaseri
TACAAAATTGGGGCATTGGAAGGGAGTTGGGGAAGTTGTACATAGTAGATTTGTGTTGCCCGTTTTGAAGGCTTCGTCGTAATACTGCGTGACGGTTTACTGTAGGGAGATTGATCAATGAGCACCAGGATTCGGGAGAGATTCGAAACAACGGAAGGCTGCATTTTAGGAGAGTTCCTCGACGTCGCTCACGCTGCGATGCAACATGTCGCCAACACGCTGGATCGATCCGTCAATCTCCTGTAAAGATTGGGTTACATGATTACGGTCGCCTCAGGAGCTTACGTTAATGAGCTGCGAGTGCGAGCGGAGCATTCCGTTAAGGTAACCGCTTCGGCCAGAAGCCAAGCTGCTGAGGTCGCTTTCACTGGGCGTTTCAGGAAGCGGACGAATGCCCTCTGGTAAGGTACGGTAGCTGACGTCAGCCTGTTCAGGTGGGTAGTAGAACGCTCTGTCGAAGTCGGCTTCGGCGTCGTGGTGGCCGATGAGCTGTTGCGCGAGGAGGATGACTCCGTTGCCGAGACTAGAAGGACGCTTCCGTCGGTCTCTGGAAAGCGACGAGTCTTCGGGATCCTCGTCGAACATGGCGGGGTCGATTGAGTCTTCCTGGAAGAAAAGGGACAGTTAGACAAGGAGTCACGAGAACGAGGGACTGATAATGGGGAATTTTGCGATAGAGCGAGAGCGAAAAGCTGAAGCCGAAGCTGGTTAGAGGAAATTGGGAAGCCCTGTTAACGTAGCAGTTAAGAATCTGCGTTCTGCACAGTTCCGCGAATCTTCTCGATGTTTCCTGTAGTCTAATTTTCAAGCGTATTTGCTATAAGCGCTGCTCACAAGTTTAAGCAGTCCTCTGGGCTGGTAGAAGTAGACTGCACTATGTTGTTGCTTAGAAAATCTCTTTATTCCTTTATGTACACCCGTTTGATCATAATGCGCTAATCTCATAACCTCGTAACCCCTACCGATTCCTCAATATGCAGGTCACTCGTCTTTGACTCGGTTGTCAGATTCTCGTTTGACATCTGGTAGTCCATAATGGAGTCCTGACGCTGCACAGCATAGTCCGGCGAAGTTCCACCGCTCCCCCTTTTCACACTGGATAGCTGAAATATGGCCGCATAGAACCGATGGATGAAGAATCCGGACTTACGCTTCGCTCCTCATGGATCGACTCGGAAATCTGCTCGAGATTTCTGAGCGAAGTGGTGTAGTCACACTTCTTCTGCTTCACTTCAGCCTCAAGGCGCTGGATAAGCGCCTTTTGGTGCTCAAGAACGCGTGTGAACTCGATGCGCTGTTCGAAGTAGTGGCGACTCTTCTTGATCGCCTTTCCGTTGTCCTTCTCCATCTGGGCGATTCGGTGGCGAATCTCCATCATCTTGGCGGAGACGTCGCGGTGTTCGACCTCCGCCCTGCACACTTCTTCGTCGGCCTCTTTCACCTTCTGGATGTGGTAGTTGAGCACTTCGAGGCAGTCGGTGGTGGGCGTCTTGTCGCGGTTGAGGCTCTCCTCACTGAGGTTCACTTGCTGCTTGGCCACAGCCAGCATGGACGTAGCCTTCTCGAAACGGATCGCTGCCTTCTGTGCATCTTCACGGATCTTGCGTTCCTGAAATCATAACAAAACAGATAAGATGGTTTGCCATGCGGACCAGCTGGACTAAAGCGCCCCTGGTGACATCACTATAGTACCCGTGACCAACGATCTCCGCGAATCTTCGTTTATTTACACGAAAGAACGTGTTCGCGGGAATCGGGAGCCGCGGCGATTTGTGAATCACGCGAGTAATGGCGAGAATAAACAAATGACTCACCAGGAGCTTGGCCTCATAGTAGGGGCGGCCTTTTTCTATAGCGCTGCCGTACTTTTTCGTGAGTTCCTTGAGACGTTGGGACCAACTGGATTGGATGTTCCGAAAGTGCGCACGGGACTCATCTGGAAGGAAGGAATACTTAGAACAAAGCCTACTTAGGACAGCTTACCTAATTGAAGCTCAAGCTTGTTGATGACATCAGTAGCGATGTTCAACTTTTCGAGCTCTTCATGGACACGATTCAGATGTCGGGCGTCGAGGGAAAATTCCACTCCGTCATCGTCGTCGACGTAGTGGATTCCGTCCTCTGAGGATGACCATTGCCGTTCGCTTTCTGGCTTGGTTTCTGAAAATCGTTGAGTTTAGCATTTAAACTCTAAAGTCGATTCCTATTAAAGTACTTAGTCTTTAGTAATGAGATGTGTTTATGTTATGACTTATGCTAAAGGGTTCCAAGGACTACGATTGCTCTCTGTTCCGATTCCGACTGTTCCGATAGTCACTTCAACTTATAAATCTTACGGTTGCCCTTTTGTGACTTGGAAAGCGCGTTACTTTCATTTTGTACTTTCAGACTGTATCTCGCCGTTCTGTCTAGACATTTTATATCTTTAGTTTGTGATCGCTTAAACCGTATGCGGTCGGGCTATTCAGAAAAGACCCTGATAAGTTCTGGTCCCACAGCGAATAATTCTTAATCCTGTTTTTGTATCCAACTTAAAAATGTCACAAAGGGGTCTGTCCTCACTGTCGCGAGCCGTAGACATAACAGAGACAAAGCTAGGTGACGTGATGTCCCGTTCCGCTTCCGAGGAAAACAACACTTAAAGTATTCCTAAGACCGACCTTTCAAGGAGTTTGATGTTGACGCGACGTTGGACGACTGACATGGCGCAACATCATAAGCGGCGCTCATTGGCGATGTTCTTCGATTAACAGCGGATGCTCAGGGTAGTTTGGATATCTGTCAGAAACAAGCCTGCATGCAAGAGCAGCTGTTTCTCGATAGACAATCTGCAATGGTAAAAGTCACACCGTCGGTCACACTACATGACTCGCGACGCGATGCTGTTTACTTTGGCGCGCGCGAGGGAGGAGACGTGGACGCCGTATTGAAAAACATCTCGTGTCTACCCTGATGGAGCCGAAGACGTTTTTTTGCGGTAAATCTCTCGTATGTCGGTGTTCTCAATTGGATCCTGGCACGAAACGGGCGGGAATAGTTTATCGGCCACTGGGCAATGGTCAATTTGGATGATTGCCTTGAGGATATTTCCGAGGACGTAAACAAGTAGCAGTTGAATGTTAGTGCGAGATCTTACAATTTATCTAATATGAATATGTAGTGTGTAGAAGCTATGCTTGTGCTGGATCACACTGTTTCCATAAGGATTCTATAGTTTTCTCTATAGTTAAGAAGTAGGGGTAGCACCCAAACAGAAGCACTTCCACTTTTCACAAGGTGTAATAGATGATCTGAAAACTCGTCGTGTTGTAAAATAATCCCCTGGTTCTGACGCACATGGTGCGCTCACGATAAGGACTTAGGGCACCACTAGATTGGCTGACCTTCCAAGTGCACCAGGAAGCCACTGATAACGGGGGCAACGCAGAATGGAACGCGGAGAAAAGGGAAGACGATCGATAGGACAAGAATGAGCGGAGCCGAGCGTCGTTGCTGCCTTCGGCAGCTGTTGTGTAAAAATCGATGGCAAATCGGTTTAAGAAAAAAACGTTTGGCGGTGATCAAGGCGCGGAGCGCTGAGGCATGTGATCGCCAGACATGTGTTCTACATCTAGAGGTGCGTTCTCGGAAATGGTGCACTGATGGTGGGGACAAGGCCATTAATCATAGCGAAGAGACGAATAGTGATCATTGGTCCTGAGACGAAATCATAAACAACATCGGTGATCAGATCAGGTGTTTAAGTGGACAAGAAGTCTGGGTTCTTTTTAAGAGGACAGTTCCCCCATATTAGAATAAAATATTAGAATATTAGAATAAAAAACATTGACCTCCTTGAGTCCAAATTGGGGCACCACGAACGTCAGATAAGAAGGCGAACGGCCATAAAGAAACAGCTTGAAACGCCTGTGCGGCTCGGACCCAGGGCTCACCCACACCCGACAAGAACGACCGCTGTTCTCTAGTTGATCACGCGCGTCATTACCGACGGGGAATCGAAGGCGGAGCGAGTGAACTTTGTTCGCGCTCTGGCGAACGGATCGAAAACGAAAAAGGCGCCTATGATTTACGGAGTATTGTTAAGAGATTTCGGGTGTTACCATATCACAGCTGTTATCACAACGGACTACACTGCAGAAGTTGTTGCGACTGTTTTTCCCTGTTGATGTGTAACAGGGAAACGTTATAATGATGTAGAAACAAAGGAGAAGCCGACTAATGTAAAAAAGAGGATAATGTGAGAGAAGGAGAAAGGAGGACAACGCAAAGAACGTTCTCCAGTTCTTATAGCTAGTTAACGTAAACAAGCGGACTTTTGCTTCCTAGAAAGCGATGCAACACGTATCCAAGATCTCGGCAGCTATGCGTTTGTTTTCTTCCCCTTATGAAATATAATTAATCCTGAGAATTCGACGAAAAGAGGAATGAAATTTTAATCTTTTGACAGACCTGATTTCCTCTAGAAAGGATAATTTTTGGAAATTATATGGCAGTAACATACAGCATTTGGAAAACTCAACTGTGCCTCATAAAAACGCCAAAAGACACATTTAAAGTTGACTTCTCCATAGGCTGACCCGCTTGAGGTTGATTTACAGCAGTCATTAAAAGTGTAATAGGCTGAAAGATCGAAGACGCAGGAGTCGTCTCAAAAATGAGAGTACACCAGAGCGAGAGGACCCAAAAGTAGCGGCGTCTTCTCAGCCGCAAACTAAGCAGGTGGGACGTCGCAAGGGTGGTAGCGACTAAGGAGGCCGGAAAGGGGAGGAGGGTGGAGTTGATAATCCACACCCTCACCGGATAAGACGAGGGTGCTTTCAAGAAAATATTATTCACGGAAGGCTTCTCAAAAATGAGAAAACAAAAGGACAGATGAGAGGGTGACCAAGGCGGACACAGATTCACTGTAGTGCAGTGTAATGTGGTGGCATCTTTTGGGCTGTGCGGCTCGCTAATGTGCCACTGAGAAAGGGAGGAAATAAGGTTTAATGGATAGAGGTCATAAAAAGGCCATTAGGCGAAGTATCTTCCGAGGAATAGGTTGGGACGGATGCTTCGATCGCGCTTTTCGCCAAGCAGGTCACAATAAGCTAACATAACGTGGTAAGTTTCTGTCGAAAAACAACGCAAACCTGAAGTAGCGCCACCACGACGACGTCTTCGAATCGGATGACGTGCGAGCCATCTAGTCCAGGGCAACAACACACCCTCTTACGTCCGACAGCGTCTCGTAGAATCCAGCTGCCATCTTTTGGTCATCTTGGGAAAATGCAGCACAATGACCGGGTTAATCCTTTTAAGACGAACGCCACTCAAGCAGGGTTAGAAGGAATCCTTCACGATTGCTCTAAAGCGAAAATCGATTTGAGAAAGGAATCAACAGACTGCACTTTTCGGCGCTAAGGAAGGTCAGGTTTGCTGAGGAATGAGGAACAATGTAGCATGTGAACCGTGTAAGTGCAAAGACAGTTTATGGTTTGGGAAGAGAGTGCATCTGTCCTGCTTCTGAGCAAGGTTACAACGCGTGGAAACTACATATGCCTTGATGTGATATAAACACGTATACATCGATCAGAATTGTAGGGAATTGCGAAAACATAATCGCCTTACAACAATAGGCTGCCAAGTGCATACAATGTACCTACTGTTCACACAATATAAATAATGCGTCAAAACAAGAGTTCAATTCGGCGTTGATATAAGGGTACACGGAACGATAGCATAAAAGAAACTTCCTTAGGTGCACACACAGATCAGTGCGTGACGTGCGGGTTCTGACGAGAATGACAAGTATTCGCGAGAAAAGCAAATGACCTATTCATAAGAAGAATCCTATTAACTCTCTACATAGTACATGCATGGACGTAAGCAATAGATAACATTCAGTGCACTCTTCTGTGGCAAAAGATCTATAGAACAAATTTAATTTCACATGTTCTTAAGGGTTGTTTTGGCACTGAATCATGTTTTGTGAGATTCTTGGGACCGTGCTTTAGGTCATATGAACGCTTTGACGTAACAAGGTTAGCAGCAATGGGAACTAATACATTATTCAAGCAAAGTGGGCAGAAGTGCGTGGAAACAGGCACGTAGTTATAGGAACTTTTCTCGCTACACGAGGAAATGGGCCCTTTGGAACTGAGAACAAGTGCGACGGAACTTGAGGACAACAGATTTAAACCTAACGTAAGTGCGACTGACTACAGTATTTCGGGCACATAGTTCGTGGTCAGTTCGCGGATCTTAGCGACATGCAACATAGCGGAAAGACAGGGACAACGCAAGCGTAAAAATGTTAATCCAGTTTAGAGCGCCGAGAAGCAAAAACAATGAAAAAAGAGAGCTTTTGACAAGGAACCAGAATGGGCGGAAACAAGCGAGGTCGGTCGAGCTGCGCTGGTCAATGGCGACATAACTGAATCAGCCAACTGATTGTTATTACAGAGCAGTGAACATAATGGTTAGTTACGCTTGTGTAAACAAAAAAGAACGCGCCAATGCATCAGATCCGAAAGACCTATATCCTCGTTAGGTAACATTGAGCACAGTAAACAAGCAGAGATCAAGATGTCCGAGGAAGATCGTCTAAGTCAACGTAGCGGTGGAAGGAGTCGAGATGGGTGCGGTGATAGGGTTCCCGTTTATTCTTACCGCGGGCGATTTGCATGGGCTTACGAGAAGCACGAGAGGAGCGATTTGCGCACCGATAAAGGTTTGTCCATTGCGACAATCTTGAAACGCGAACAGTGCAAAGGAAACAGGTTAGTGTGTGGAGTTTATGGACAGAGGGGGAGTGTAGGACGTCAGAATTCCCAGGAAGACACAATTCCCAAAGTAAATGACTGCCTGCATCATAAAAAGTTCCCAGCAACTCCTATTGACGTATAATACAGTTTCATTTCCACCAGAAACAAAGCATGTTTCTGTAATCCCTCACGGCTCCACCAGGGAAAACCTGACCTGCATGGCAGGTTATAGCACGAACGCGCTGGGGGTAATTACATGCCACACACGGAGACGAGGACGCACTCGAGGTCAGATGCACCAGCTTGACGCGAACCAGAAACGGACGAGGACATCCGAAAGAGAAACCGTTCCTTTGTCCTTCCTCGGGACTTTCCACCGAAAGCACAAAGTCTTCTTCATCTTCTTCTCACCGCTTAACAGCTCGGCGCGCGCGACACGCGATGACGACAATCGATTTCTTCGTCGTCTCCTCCTCGTTCCCTCTGCGGTGCATAACACTACGCGCGGGGCGGCAGTTCCAGCAGTGCGCGCACTGATGAGCTTAGGGGGTGGTGGCCGGGGAATCCAGCTGACGCGCGCATGGACTTGTTGAGGACGGTCAAGAAGAAGTGGTCGCGCGCGGGAAGTAAATAGAGCCGGTGCGGTGATTTTCGGCGTTGTGTGAGTGGGGAGGTAGCTGGACAATGGATGTGAGGGAGGAGGGAAGTGAGTCATGGAGTGGCGGCTGACCCATGGGGATTAGTCGGCTGGTGAGGTGAGTCAAGGGACTGGAAACCTTCTGTGAGTCAAGGAGGCGCGATGAGAAATTCCCGAAGGTTTCATCAGTGAAGCGCAAAAAAGTCAAATGGCAAAAAAAACAAAGTAGATTTGGTGGTAAATAAGTCTGGGAATAGCGGGATTTCAAGGTGTAATCTTATGGCCTGGCAGGTGATTTAATATTTCGATATTACTCGTTCATAAATCAAACTTTGTTTTCAAAATGTGGGATGTGTGGCAAGAACCAGGGACAAACTCCACTCCAAAGAGTGAACGGCTGGAATGACGCCACTCGTCGCCACTCGTACAACTTGATTAGGTATTGAAAGGCACTGCAGAGAATGAACTACAAGCTGGTCGTTGATGTTCGGTGGGAACAACTTGATCGGATTAACTGGACAGAAACTCTGAATGTGCCTCACATCTGGGGACTGGGGAAATAAACCCCGCACGTTGATCTTACTCTGGATATGTATTTTGCCACTGACTGTCGCTTGTCTACACATTCTATAAAAATGTATCATAACAACAAGATTATATAGTGTTCCAAATGGTGTAAATAAATGAATACATAGCCTTTGGTGATACAAAACATTGTACAAATAGAGTCTGCTGCTTCTGCTTCATTACTAGCAAGATTAACTGTTTTTCGTCTTTTATCAACTAGCGCATAAATCTTCCTGGAAGTTTTAAGAGGATTACCATAAATTTAAACGGCATAAAAACAGTTCGAATGCATTTGTTCAGCTGAATATAAATTTTCCAGCCGATTGGATTAGGCCGAAATTTATCCAAACAAAAACAATGTGCTCTGAGTGAAGGATGACGAGAAGGATGGCACGCTAAGGGAGATATGGATGTTCACGGGCTCACAGCGGCAATTAGAGCGAAACAAAAAGTTATTTTGTTCCAAGTGGTGAGGAAATTGAAATGCATTCCTCGAATAATCTGGAAAATCGAATTTCTCGCATGAGTCAGGCGTTGACTCCCGGAAAAGGAAACCATTTGCCCACGTTAAGACGTGGAAAGGTTATAATATGTCGATGAGAAAGTCAGAGAAAGACGCGTGGGAAATGAAGTGGATTAGCCGAATGAATCTCGCGGAAGAAGCCAGATTGGATCCCCCAAGGGGCAATTTGATTGGTAATTGAAAGGCTTCAGCTCCTTGGGGATATTGCGAAACGTTTCGATTATAAATCTGACGGTTGTTAACAGCGAGAAAGAAGGAGGATGTGTGGCCTTGGACAATGCTCTTTGATGCATGAAGGTGAAAAATGTGGAAATAGAAGATGTTTTTTAAGTGGAAAGCACAAGGAATGGTCTTGTTTTCACTCGATCTACTCAACTATTTGGATCAAATTCTCAGACGGTCGTCACCACATCACATGCTCATCTACGGACAATCAATCATAAATATATTTGATTGATTGTGCCGAATGTGTATTGCAGATGACGGTGATCAATTTGTAGGCAGCCCACTGAAGAGATTCCTTCCGCTGAGGGAATATCAAATGCAGGAATAAAAGGGACCAGGAACACGAAGCGCTTCCGCGTTGTGAATACCACACGATAGCATTTAAAAGAAGTAACAACCGGCGACAAGGACACACATCAAAGTTCAAGGAGCTAAAGAAGGGAATCGTCAAATGCTTCAAGGGCAAATTGATTACACTATAGGGGATTGTCGTGTAATCCTTCCAAAACACGTAGGCTCATAGAAATCATTTTAAGCACGTACTGGACAACAGAAACTATTGAGAACGTTAGCTATTAATCCTGTCGTGTTAACTAGGCGCTACTTAACTTACAAATGACAATAGTCGAAAGTGAGACCCTAGGGGAAGTCAAACGTCACCAACTCAGCATAAAAAATCAAGTATGCACAGTTTAAATTGGGGAGTTCTTTGTTTGATCCCGACGACACCTCATAAATATTAATATTTATTTGTTCGCTTCCGATCTCCGCCCGGAGGCGTTGACGATTACGTAAACTCTCGAATCGATCGGTGAATCGAAGGGCGTTGAAATGTCAAAACTCGGTCAAAGCCATTCGCGTGGAGTCAAGCACTTTACCCACAACAAAGGAATATCAAATGGAGTGGAAAAACGTGGTGGTGTGGTTTCGGAAGAGCGACGCTTTGGCAGTTACGTGATTCGCGTCAGCGCCCAAATTTGTACTTTCTGCACATATGACTTCCACCTGGGTTACGTGGCGACGAATGGGTTACAGAAAAGGGCATAATAACGTGAAAAGGACATGTACATAGTACGTTCTTGAAGGATTTTGTTGAAACTACGCCAAGGCCGAGAAAGGTCTTCAGATCACCTTTTGAGCTTGAAGGCACTGGTCCCAATGATCAGGGTGAGATCATGAAACCCGTCAGGAGCTTAAACGTAATTTAAGCTGTAAGAATGAAGGGATTATGATGGATGGATTAATACGAGGAAATCCCTGAAGACAATGTGTCAAAGTCGACGCCTGATAAGCTTCTGTCGACAAAGGCCTCTGACAGATTTAAGTCACTGTCGTCAATTCGACCATTGTTTGACTGTAATCACATGATTTTTAACTGAACAGAAGTAGTCCATATCAGAGCAGATGGTATAAGTAACCGTCACCTACACCCTAACATGTCCGATGTGGTCTAGTGGTTAGGATTTGCGGCTCTC
>KN170462.1:26481-58170 GCA_000757755.1 Steinernema glaseri
GCCCAAGGCGATCTCGAGGATACGTTCTCTACAGCTGGCCTAAGGATCTCCCACTGACTCATTGAATATTTAGCTTCTCCGAGGGGAAAAGACAATATAACGAGTTCTCACTCCATGCCTGTTGTTTGCAGAGCCCCACAACTAAGCAAACTGGCTCTAATGACATTCGCTAATGGAATAAAAAATCGTTCTCGCAATGCGTCCAGCGTCTTCCGGTGGGTGCGCTTCCTGGCGAACGTCCTGGGGGTGTTCGTTTCTTTCCCTCTGTGTTGAGTCTGATGTTACGTGACACACTTGAAAACATTGAAAATCGATATCTCGAAAGCCGCTTGCTGATTGCCTTCATTATGTCAGCTGAGCAAGCGAGCGCCCAGCTGACATTCTAATCCGTTTTTTGTGTTCCGACACAAGAAGTTGCGTTCTGACCTTACAGCTATGTTAATCTCAATTACAATCGAGCGCTAATAGCCCGTGACGGGAACGAAAATAGCAATTATGTCTTTGGAGATTTACATGGCTCGGTTTTTATTGGTTTCGTAATAAAACCGTCGGCGTTGCGGTCAAAGAATCACGCGAATTTCCAATTTGCATAGTTACGATTCAGTGGCATCATTTCCTGGGGCTTCTGCATAACTTCGCGATTTTTTGCAGCGCCCGTGTGTCGATCCTGTTGAGTGATGTTTGTAGATCTCTGCATCAACTGTCCCACAAAGTATCTAATCTATTTTCAATTAACATCGTGCATTGGAATTTTTAATTTAGAACGCGACATTATCATTTTAATTGCACCATTAGATGAAACGCCATTTTCAGTCGTTACCGTACTCGATTGTTTGAGGACCTAAGGCATGGTATATATTTACCTATATTGCAACTTTAATGATATCCACAGTTTTATATATTATATACGGCTTATTATCGTTGCCGAACAGGATATGACACTTAATTTTATTAAATATCACTTATTACTTTTCTTTTTTGTTACGATTTTAGGTGTTCCCGATGAAATAGTGTTTTTAAGATGAGGCAAAAAGACAGTGACGGTGTATTAAAAATAAAACTCTAAAGTGTCAAACTTTTGGCAATCCCACAAAGAAATGCAGTGTACTTCACAGCATAATATCTGTGCTTGTCATTGAAAGATTGAAAGAAAGACAAAAAGTGTATGATGTGGGATACAGTGTCACATCTTATATCAGTGTCACATCATGACGTGACCCACATGGTCACGTCATGTTTTCGTAACTTGATCGGTACTCTGAGTTGCTTGCTTCGGCGAACTTATAAAATAAGTCAGCTGTTGTTGACGTGATCCGCTCGCAATCTCTGGCCTCCTGCTGACGACAGATCAAGTGATCTGCCCGCGACAGGTCCGCGGATTGCACGGACTACGCGGAAGCGTCCCGAGAAAATCAATTTAAAAAATCAATCCCACATGACAGGCGGCAACCCAAGATCATTTATCCACAAGTACCTTCTGCGCTCGGAGCCTCTAAGATCGAGCTGCACCACCTTACTCAAGGTTTAATCGTATTTTTTCCTGAAGGCAAAAGCGACTTTTCCGCGAAGCGCTCTAATCCCATGTTCTGCTCTATTTTGGTAACATTTTAGTGGTGTTCCTGCACTAGCACTGATCGATGTTTGTTTATGTGGCGTTCAGTGGAGTCCACTCCGGACACGCCACGCCCCATTGTGTTTTCTGCACAGCATCGATTCTTTCACTAAGGCCAAAGGGGCCAGAGGACATATTCGCTGTATTTAGCTGGGAACAATTGTAGCTTTCAGAATGAACCCTGGGAGATCCTGGTGAAATGGTCCAATTTGAGGGGCTTCATTAAACCTATAGATTGCGAAAACATCAGGCAAATCGAAAGAGGAAAAGGGAAAAATATCCCTGAACTTGATTTAGTAGAAATCTATTTAATCAATCTCACATTTCTAACCTGATGAGGCAGTTAAAATAATAGGACACAAGGGTAGTAGCTGCATCGGATCATGATAAAATAAGCTAACATTGGTTGATCAGTTTAGGGTTGGAAATTCCTCGGGAAGTGCGAGAACAACATGCAAAAATTCTAAGGGCAACACATCACTCAATGAGCCAATCCAATTTCAATTGCAGGATTTCACTAAAACACCCTACAGTCCCGTTCACAGTCACCTCTCCCATCGTGACACTTCCTGAGCTCGATGAAAAGGGCACTATCACCAAAAAACCTCTAAAAGTGACAAATCGGCCCCGCAGACTAGAACTACGCATACGTAACGTCATATGCAAATGATTCTGCACAGAATCCGCACTTTTACGTCCACCTCTCGCTAATCTCCTTTCCTCCATGCGTACTTATAACTAGCCTTCGATCTCCTGAGGCCAGTAGCGAGATTCCGAGATAACTGTGCTCGTGGCATGTCTTCGCGCCCATCCAACATATCACCATGGTTACTAAGCAATCTTCGCTCTTTTCAGTCGCCCAGCTGTCGGCAATTGGTCGCCATGATGCGCTACTGGGTTCTGACCATCGCGTCCCTGGTGCTGACGCTGATCTTCGCCAATGGAGCGTTGTTCCACTTTACGGTCATCTGCATGGAGCACAACGATGACATGGCCGTGTCCTCAAACGGTAAGATTAGGTACTTCTGTGGGTAATTTGGGAGTCATACTTCAGTTACTACATCTCACTCGGACTTCAACTCCTACCAGGAAAGCATTTTGTTCGGAGCCTTGTCCTTCGGATGCATCATCGGGAACTACCCGACTGTGAAGCTCTTCGACATGTACGGATTCAAGCATACGTTTACGGGTTTCAGCATTATCTCAGCTGTTGGCACCATCATGGTCCCAATGCTGGGACATAGTTTCTGGGTTGTTCTGGCAGATAGAGTCATTCAGGTGGGAAATGACCATTTGGAAAGCTAAGGACAGTATTTCAGGGTTTTGCTCTGGCTGCGTCATTCCTAGCATTTGGAATTGTGCCTTCTGACACGGCTTATCAGAAGGAACTCAGTTTGTTTGTTTCGCTGCTCTCCTGTAGCTTGCAGGTAAGAACACCGGGACGATAAGCTAAAATGTGTTTGCGGGGTATTTGATAAATGTTTGTTTATTTCAAGACGATAAGTCTTAAATTAAGCATCACCTGCTTTTCAACAACATCCTGGATAGCTAATGGAATCTGAGAACTAAGAATAAAAGTGGATAAGTCATTTGATCGGGGCGAGATTCGCAAAAAAAATTCAAAGAGTAATATCGGGAGAGGGAGATTTATTTTCGCATATTCTGATAGAACTTTCAATTTACTCTGCTAGAGTTCTTTTATGGTATAATGATTCTGTGGACACAATGATGGTACAACTGATTTATTGGCCACACAGTGTGTTGTATAGTGTATTTCAGTCATATAGTTTATATCACAACATAGAGGGACTTGCGGGAAACGAAGAAAGATAGGTATTCAGCGAATTACTAAACAAAACGGCTACAAACAGTGTTTCTGATGTTCCCAAGTTAACCCATTATTTTTACCAGGTGTATCCTCTTCTTAAGTGTTCTGGCACAGGCTTGCGCATTTTTGACACGCTCGTTTAGCTCGGGCCCTGCTTCATCATGCCCGTCTCCGGACTGTTCTGCTCATCTTCCATTGGCTGGGAAGGAGCCTACTACACCTCCGGCTTACTCACCATCGTCGTCACTATTGTATTCCACCTGACATACAAGAGAACGTCTCAAACCGTTGAGAAGTAGGAAACCTTCGACTTATCCACAAAATAATGACTCCGCTTAGGTCGGGCAGCCCTGATGAATCCGAGCGTTCTACAGCAAATTTCGTAAACTCCAAGATCACCCCCGAGGACTTGGACGAGGACAGCGAGAAGAAGGTGGTGGTGGTGGACGAGGACAGTCAGAGCGACAGCTCCAAAGAAGAAGTCCCTCTTCGAGAAATCCTGACGTGTCCCTCGGTGTGGGGCATCATGATCATCGCCTTCGGAGATACCATAGGCTACCAGACCTTCCTCCTTTACGGTCCGATCTACATCAATAAGGTAGGAAGGATAGAACGTGTGCCTGGAATAACTCATATTAAAGGCCCTGGGATACGACGTCACCAAAACAGGCGTGCTCTCTGCGCTGCCCTACGTCATCTCCATAGTGACCAAAGCCTTCGGTGGCGTCTTCTTGGACAGGGCCAGCTGCATCAAGGAGCAACTCCGAGTTCTGCTCTTCACCTTCGCCTCCCAAGCGGCGATGACCGCCTGCTTCTTGGTGCTCACTCAGATGACGCCGGAGCTCGCCTTCCTTGGCCAGTCCATGCTGACCCTGATGATGGTGTTCAGCGGACTCGCCTTCATCGGCCTCATGAGTGGATGTCAGATCGTAGGCTCCCTTATCCTACCTCCGATTCTAAAGAGCCACCTTCAGATCTGTCAACAGCACAACTACATAGTAACGTCGGCACTAGCCATCCAAGACAGCCTTGGAGGACTGGTGGTGCCGGCTTTGGTGGCGTTCGCCGCTCCCAACTATGCCATGGACGAGGTGAGGATTATAACTTGTTGATGGCTACTGAGGGACATGTTTCAGTGGAAGCTCGTCTACTTCGTGTTGACGGCTCTACTCACCGTGACGAACGTGTTCTTCGTGGTGCTAACCAGGGTAAAGCCCGCCAAGTGGACGAATAAGCATCTGAAGTGATCGCATATGCTCAGGGAGAACGATGTAAACACTGACGTAGCTCTTTCACTGGAGCAGTGAAATAAATACTTTAATCCTCATCGCCTTTTTCTTATCGTTATTGCATTCTATTATGCGCTTACGTTTACTCATATGATCAATCAAGTAGGACACCGTATACACAAAAGAAAAAAGGAGGCAAAGGAAGCGAAACTTGAGGGCCAACCTCTAGGTTTAAACCAGATAAATGTCACTATAATGCAGTGAAGCCAATCGGTCATTGACTCGAATCGGCGACTCAATTTGGAGGTTGTGAGTCAGTCGAAAAGTCCGTAAAAACCTTAACTCAGCGTTTTTAATAGGCGAGTTGAGGCAAGTCGGAATCACTGCGACAATTCGTTGTTTGTGTTCATCTAGATGCTGAACTTCTGTTGCAGTTGCTCAGAATTTCCTCCGGAATAATCTGAGCTTACATCGTGATCGCGATCTTCACTCATCCTAATACTGCAATGAATATTATATAATTACCGACGGTTCCATAATGGCTAATTTTCATGGGACACAAGAACACCTAATGGCCCAAAAGCAAGAAAGCCTCGAACATGACCATTATTCATTTCAGCTGCACGGATGCATAATTATGTGTAATCGCTTAGGGGCATGTTCTATGAAATTCTCGGACAATCATATGTACCTTCTGTTGGGCCAGAAAATCAGTCGTCCGTTAAGGTAAAAGAGATTCGTTTGTGTATAGGCAACTGTACTCCATTTCTCGATTTTTCGTTATTTGACTTAAATTTCAAACCTAAACCCTTCTGGTGTTTATCCTATTACGCATGTGCTTATGTCATCCTAGAAGAAGCGCAGACTTACAATTTATAGCTGTCCTAAGATTCTCGCCACAAGGGAGCAGTTGCTCTGAAGGAACAAGATATAAACAAACTTCTACTGCCCCTGATGTCGCATTTGCTTGTTCGATCTTGAATGTATAATTGCCCTAATGTGAGAGAGGAGAAGGCAAGCGATGTAAACATAAAATTTATGCCAACTATTCCGGACACTGATGTCAGCCTTAGATGTTCTTGGAGGCAAGAGTAGGGTCCGCTCTCTGAGTTTCTAGTCTTCGCTATTGCGTTCGTATTTTTTCTTTTTCTTCGAAGGAAGCAAATTACACGCTATATGGTCATTTGCATTTTTAATTCTAATCGGTTAATGGACCAGTTCCTCGTTGGAACCAGTAGAAGTTCTGCTAGCTAACAATAAGAAACAAACCTGTCTTCCAACAGGTCCTTAAACACTTTTTCGAGGAAACTAGGCGCGAACATCGGGAACCAGAACCTCATTGTGGTCGTGACTGAATAGTTCTCTGCGTCAAGGAGGTTCTTCAACTCTGATTATCATATGTAGTGACGGGTAAAAGGTCGTCTCTTTAAAGTAGTCTCATAGTCGTTACACCGTTCCATTGTTCAGAGTGTACGATTTTATGGCCTTATTTATCCTTGGTGTCGCAGCCAAATTACAAATTCGATTTAGCCGGGAAGTGGATGTGCCAACCTAAATTGGAGTCCTCTCGTTGATTACAACTTCCGTTTCACACAAACTCGATGGACCACCCTCAACCGCGCTAATAACCCCATTCTTTTGGAGTAATTAAGAACTTGACGTGATTTGACTGTGCGAAAAGTACCACTTGTAGGTCGGCTCTTTATGGACTTTACTAATTATGTTGTGTTGAATCAGTACAAAACCTTCATCGGCTGATTACCCCTTTATCTGACGGTTAGTGCCTCGGTTACTCCTCTTTCCCCGTACAAAGGTCAACTTATTACTGGATAGCGTTGAATAAAATCGTTATCAGACAAAGATGGATCCATATTTTTTTCACTTCACTGTCCGGGACCAACCACCTGCCACATCAAATCACGGGAGGTTTATCGTCTGCGCCGTGTTCGGTGTTTTTGTGATCTTCCTTCTGCGTCGTATCGCGCTAAACGTCAGTCTTCATTAATCGCGCCGTTATTTGTTGAACATTACGATTACCGCCTCTTTTTGCTACCCTGTTTAGCCTTCTTGCATTTGACCCATATTTATCAGATCTGGAATTCACATGTTCACTTGTTCCAGTTCTTAAATGCTTTTTTTCTTTTATACTTTATTTTGGTACTCAACACCTGGGAGCAAGACAAGGAACATAATTTCTGGTGCTATTTACCATTTTTACTATTTACGTGTATTCGGTCCAAGGGTTAATGTTAGCCAAACCTTAAAGAGAATCTTTGCGGTACATTTTTCACTTCCTGGACTTGAGAAGGTCAGGAGAAGTAAACAAAGGAACAACTAAGCATTCGATAAAAGATCAACCCTTAAGGAAGTTCCTGGTCAACCCCAATCCTTCACTGTCGTCGATGACCTACAATAACACAGCTGGTCGCCTCCCTAATCTTATCATTTTCACTGTTTATCGTCGCGCCACACCGATCGATTAATGCAATTGCACCCACCACGATCAGGAGTGCGTGATTCCGTAATCCCCTCTCGACAACCGGTTGACTCCCGCCGCAGTGACTCCACACGTTGTCTCCGCCGCCGTCTGGAGAGATGTTGTGGTCCCTGGCCGCTCTCTGGCTCCTGTAGGTCTTCCGTTTGTTTCCGCTGATTAGCGGCGGTTTGCAGAGCACAAGGCATCCATGCGGACTCTGAGCCCTACAACGCCACTGCGTGAGTGGTCCCCTCTGATAGCAAGGCTACTTTTCGACATGCTTCAGGGCTGTTCACTCGGAAAGTCGCGTCATCAGGACACTTCTGGCGGACTACGATCACCGAGTGAGACCACTAGGCACAGATACTTCCAAGCCGGGATATGGTTCCGTCAAGGTGGAAGTCAATTTGTTCCTTCGGAGGTTTGTTTTCTCCTTCGTTTCGGCTAGTTGGATGATTTTACGTCGTTTGTGCAAAAAATGGTGGGGGGCTGGGTCGTATTCTATATTTGATCTGTTACTGTGTCATATGCATATCCGAGATTGAAGATTCACAACAAACTAAAGGCCACGATTCGTTTGCTTCGGCGTCCGCACCCGCCTACTCCAAAAATGACATTATTTTTTTGGATATCGTATGCGTTTGCGGTTTTTTGACTTCGCGTGGGATTTTCGACTAGCTTAAGCATATGGTACTACATTTGACCAAATTCTTCGAACTTTTGTGGTTTGTCCTTTTTTCTCTGAATTCATATTTGTGAGGGTTGCCACGATTGCATAGGCGGGTGCCGATGCGGGTGCAGGTGCGAAAAAAAATTGTGCAAAAAATGTGGGGGTCGTATTTTTTATTTTTTTATTTGTCAATACGTCATGTGTAGAATTAGGAGATTCACAACAAACTAACAAAGTCTTTGCCCATAACATTCGAAAAGTCTTTACGCTCCTTATCAGCTGAAAGCGCAGGTTCATCGGCGTATGTGATAGCAAGAATGGCATGCTTTGATAAAAAGCTTTGGCCGACAATGATAAGAATCAAAATCTGAGCTCTTCCGACAAAGGTAAAGATAAAGAACTGAGCCCTTCTAGCATATCCAACGTCAATGAAGCGAACATGGAGTACACCCTGCAGCTCACTCTTCGACAGTCGTGGAAAGATCCGCGCCTCGTCTTCTCCCACATGGGCCCGGACATCCCGACCTTCTTCGTGCTGACCGAGGGTCAACAGATCTGGAAACCTGACACCTTCTTTTTGGTGAGACTATATTCCCGACCTTCCAATATGTAGAGTAGCAAAAGTTTAGAACGAGAAACAAGCTCATCGCCACACGATCGACAAGCCGAACACACTGTTCCGGCTATACAAAGACGGTAGAGTGCTCTACAGTGTCCGCCTCTCCATGACACTCTCCTGTCCGATGAATCTCCGCAGCTACCCCATGGATGTGCAGAAGTGCAATCTGAAGCTGGCCTCGTACGCCTACACGACTGACGATATCGGTATGGAGGTAGGAGAGAGAGAAAATATACTCTATCTTCAGAGTACGTTTGGAAGAGTGACAATCCAATCCAACTGAACTACGACCTAGTCAACTCTCTTCCTCAGTTTACGCTCTCCAATTACTCTTCTGCGGACTGCACAAGCGTCACGAACACTGGACGATACTCGTGCCTACAGATGGACATCGAACTGACGAGGGAGTACGAGTACGGCTTCTAGTCGCTTCCTTCTCTTTTTAAGCTTGGGTTGACAGATAGTAGAATAGTTAGAATTTTGCTTTTTAATGGGCGGCCCCATCGATAACCCTAATTACGCTCAAAAGCAGCAGTAGCGGTTCAGAAGCACGTACTAGAGTGTGCATGTTTCTAACAGTTCTTAACTTAAAAAGGATAATCTAACTCCGGCTGCAAAAAAAGGATAAAAAAGAATAACCTTACTCCGAATTCCTGGATCTCTAAAAAATCAATCTGAAAAAGAGCAAGGAATTGATATACGGATCATTCACTGCTTCGAAAATTCGTAGATCCCCGAAACGCTCTGAAAATAGTTAGAATTTTGTTGTTTTTTAATGGGCGGCTCCATGGATAACCCTTATTGCGCTTGTTTTGGGTCAGAAGTGCGTAGTATGGGTTGCATGTTTTTAACTGTGTGTGACTTAAAGAGTATCCTTGAACCTAACTCTTTCAAAAATTCCTGGATTTCCAAAAAACCAATCTGAAAAGGATCAGCTCGTAGTCTATGACTTAAAAGAGACTCCCTGAAAGAGATCTTTCACTAATTCAAGAATTCCTGGATCCCCGAAACGCTTTGAAAATGCTGGCCACACCTATCTTTTTGTCGCCAACATTTTAAGCATGCTTTCGAGTGCTACCGGTTATATAAGTGTCGTTGATCTTATCCCTGCATCTTGCTAACATAGGCTGAACAGTGTGAATGGTGCGTTTGGAACCTCCTTCCTTCTCATTCTAAGCCCTTACCATCGCGCATCTATCTTTAGCTACTTCATAATCCACCTGTTCGCGCCGAGTACGATGCTCGTCATCGTGTCCTGGGTTTCCTTCTGGCTCGATGTGACCGCTGTTCCTGGCCGAGTCACTCTCGGAGTGACCACTCTGCTCACCATGACCACCAAGTCCTCAGGCGTCAACGCTAAACTGCCCCCTGTGTCATACACCAAGGCCATTGACGTCTGGATTGGCCGTAAGTTGACATGGTGGTGACTCTCATAGATTGACAGTTTGCATGGCGTTCCTCTTCGGATCACTTCTGGAGTTCGCCTTGGTCACCTACTTGCACTCCGCGGATATTGCGAAAAGTAGGTTCCTTCAAAGATCAAATAAAATCCTTTGGAATTCAGAGAAAAAAGAAAACGATGGCAAAGACTGTCTCCTAAAAGATACGGTAGGTCTGGTAGCTCAATTACAGTTAACAGAGTATAGGATGACGACCAATATACGCCACCGTTGAAACCAAAGTCTCGAGGAGTCCTGGACAAAATCGCGATCTGTTCCGGGATTATGGAACGCTACCATCGCGATAGAGCGCGCACGGTGGACTATCTCTCAAGTAGGGGTGGATAGACTGATTGGCCAGCTAAATGCACTGTTTAGGATTTATATTTCCAGTTCTCTTCTTCAGCTGCAACGCGTTGTTCTGGTGGCGATATTGAGCTCCTTTCTTTTAAAACGATCTGTTTGATATATTGCGATGTGTTGTAAAATAAAAGGAAACAAATGCAAACGAAAAAAAATGTGAAAATGCGGAAATGCTGAAATCAAAGGAAACAAAATATGTGGACCATGGACCATTAATGTGGCTTATTTGAGGTTCCAAAGACTTCATAGGACGAAATGCTTGCACCACGGAAATGGAAACGAAAAAAAAAATGGAAACGAAAAACTACCGATGGATAACTTCGTCATTTTAAATGGATACAGTAAATTTCAGAGTAAATCATCAGAGTAAATTTCTATAAGGCTACCTAATAACTTTTCAACGGTACATGTAATAACAGACTGTCCACTAAAAGGTTTTCACAAGCAGAATCACAGTTACAGACTCAGAACCAACTTCAGTGACGAGACGAGGGTGCAAATTTGCATAGTCCGCACGACTCTACCATAACCATAAAAAAGTTGCATAAGCAAAGTTTATTAAGCAGGTAACTGAAAAACTGCCGTTCACGTGCAATGAAGGGCTGCAGTGCATGCCGAAGGAACCCGTTTTTCGGGAACATTTCGTTCAGGCGCCGACACGCGGCTAAAATTATCAGGTTTTCCGCCAGTTTTTACGAGTCTGAAACTCAGAAAACGTTCACAAACTCTTGCATCATTTCAGCTCATGGGCTTGACAAAACCGTCCATCTACAGTGCCAAAGTGTCCGATTCCTGTGGTGTCACTGGTGCAGGGGCGCCAGTTACGTGGACTACGGTACAAGAGTATCTGTTTTGAACTAATCTCAGAATTACTTGTTAGAGTAGCTTTAGTTGTTACTTGTTAGAGTTGCTTTAGCTGAACCTAAACCGGTCGAAGTTATCGTCAACAGGAAACCATGTGCACGCTGTCCACTACTGTAATAGAGCGATCTACAGCTCTTCTCCCGGTTTTCTCGCTGTTTTATGGCGTTTTTCTCTTCTCCATTCTTACCCCCCGAAAAGTGAAATGTGATCATTGCGCACTCGATGCTCCATGCGTTATTCTTGTTCGTGAAAAGTTACACCTTTCTTCGGCTCTCCTTTCATCGACAAAAGTTCATTCACCGTCAATAGTGAATTCCTATCTCGCTAGTGCAAGTCGAATAAGGAATTTCGCCACCGCCTACTTACTCTTTGTTCTTTTTCCAGTGGAGGACACGGTCACTGGCTCTTATTTCCTTCATTGCTTGCTTATAAGAAAGACCCACTTAATTGAATGTTTGCTTCGCTTGCATGAGCCAACCGTTCCACCGACCTTTCCTTGAATTCACCATTTTCGACGAACAAAGACTTTTCGGCGAACAGAGAGCTCATTTAGCGATCTAGCATCAATCTAGATAGACTAGTTGTAGAGTGTAGAACCGCAAAAAATTGAACTGCAGCCGGAGAAAAAATTACAAACCTGATCCTACATGTTCATTATTTAATGACTCTTTTCACAATTTGCAAATCGAAATGTGAGTGGCCTAATCAAATGAACACACAAATTGTTGGCTCATGTTCTGTCATGATTTTCTGCATAGTCTCATTCTACAGCATTTCCTTCAAGTGAGATGCGCTCTAAAGAAAGCAAACTGATATTCAACTAATCCAGCGCATTTCCAATGTTTCACATTTCCAATCTTTCCAACATTTCCAATCCACATGCTAATTCTGCTAAGGGTGGCCCATATTCTGTCACCCACAGCATCCCGCACCTTTAGAATTTTTGCTGACACATGGTATACCCTTAAGATTGTCTTACCGTTGCCAGCAGCGGCAACTCAAGTAGAGCGTCAAAGGCTGATCAATTAGGTAATTAATACAATCTGACAGCGACCCTTTGCAGAAAGGTGTGGAAGACAATCTGTCAGAAAAATCATCGAAAAAATCAGGAGAGTACCTGCGTGATAGGTCTTGAGAAAGGGTAGACCTTTTGGCTATCTAGCAGAATTTATTTCATTTATCGCATTACGTCATACGGTATGCAATGTGATCACGTTAAAGCAGCTACCGTATGCGCCTCCACGAGTATCTCCCATTGCGCCTTCTCACCAGGTGCTAAAATAAACTCGTTCACGCAACTACTTCTAAGGTCGTAAGTGAGATCGAAAAGTTCGCGCAACCGTAGCGAACGGTGATCGATGAATGCGCTTTAACATCACTGACAACCTACAGGTTATTGCCATCATTGTTGAACGGTGGCGAACTTATATCCGTCCTTCTAACGAAATCTATAAACTCGCGTTATTTCCCATCTCCTTTCCTTAGTCCTCCGTTTTCAATACCACAATCTGTTCAGCCATGCATCGCTACTACATCTTGGCAGCCGCCTTCTTGTGCATGACCTTCTTGGTCGCCAACTCTTCTCTATTCCATTTCACAGTGATTTGCATGGCTCCAAGCGAGGGTATCAACGGTGAGTGGTCATTGATCTCTCTACAGCACTGAAGGCGCATCTTTAGGAACTGGAAGAGTTTTCACAGCGCTCGAGGAGAGTTGGATCTTCTCCGCGCTCTCCTTAGGTCGGCTTATCGGAAGCTTTCCGGCCGTTCAACTCATGAATCGCTACGGGTTAAAAACGTGTTTTACGTTGTTCGGCTTTCTTTCTGGTCTCACGACGATCCTGTTGCCGTTGGGCAACAGTTTCTACGTTATGTTGTTTGTCAGACTCGTTCAGGTAGGATTGTAGCTGCAAACCAGATATATAATAAGACACAGAGGAGATGGGAGTCAAATAGTCAACCTACAGTATCCCAGGAGTGAGATATCGTTGTCGGTGAGATATCGCTTTCGAAGGCTGTAGCAAACACCAGAACTATTTAGTACGACACAGAAAAAATAGAGAACTAACATAGTGGCACAGAATCCTAGCCAAAAACGAAGATCCTAGTGAACATCTTATCCAGTAGCTTCCAGGTACTTAGTACCGAGCGTACGTTGCCAAAGCCAAAGGCATACCAAAGCTAAAAGATCCGCAAATCGTAGCCAAATATATAACCCTTTGCTCCGGTAAATTTAAACATACAGTATGTTCACAGGAGCTCATAGAGGTCCCAAAATTTGATGTGTGGATGTGGAGCTTTAGAATCCACAGCAAGAACAATGACACAGCCCTGGATATAAAAGGGCCCCTTTCAGGGATGTGGAATGTCTGCAGCCTTCGTGGCCATTGGCGTCGTTCCCATGATCTGCGGCAAGGACAAGGAGAAGAACTTGATGATGTCCATCTTGTCCTGTAGCTTCCAGGTACTTAGCACCTAGCGTTCGCCTTAATCCACGCCCTGTTCAGTTCGGACCCTGCCTGGTCATGCCGGTAGCCGGATACTTCTGCTCCACAACTTTCGGCTGGGAGGCGACCTACTACTTATTCGGTGGGGCCACCATCGCCACCTTTGTGCTTTTCTTCTTCTTCATGACCCAAGCGGAAGCGCAGAAGAAGTAGGAATCGTTTGGTGGAGATAACTTACAAGTACCTTCTTTAGGAGGAAGGTATTCAACGAGCATCCTTCTAACAGAAACGACAGTAGAATTGCGGTTCCATACAAGGAGATGTTCCTGTGCGCCTCTCTGTGGGGGGTGTTTATGTCGGCGTTCGGCGAAGGCATTGGCTTCAACGTGTACCAGCTCTATGGCCCTATCTACATTAACAAGGTGAGTTTAGAAGGAGCCACGTAAGCCTCTCTACATAAGTCCTTTTTGACCTCACACCCACTAAACTTGTAATCTGCCTATTTTCTAACCAAACAATGCAAATATCAAATGGAAAATCGGCTGAAAACTCCGTAAATAAGCTTTTCCTCCCATGACTACTTGAAAAAGCCGATAAAATGGCAAGAAGTAGCGAATCAAGGGGGGTCTTCTAGCGCTCAGAAAGTTGGTTATATTGCTAATGAAGGGGGGTGTCCTACAGCTTTGACGTGCAGTGTATACCCAGCTTTAAACTTATAGTTATTATATGTAACGGACTATACGTAAAAATATCCCAAGGTAAAAACATCCCAAAGGACAAAATGACTTTTTAATTTGGTGCGCTTGCTCCAGATACTTCTTTTTTTATTATTTAGGTCGCTATAAGCGTGCAGAATATGATTGTCGCACATTGCGCAGAGGGCTGAATGTTTCGAATATGAATGAAGGGCTACTCCTTTTGCAGAACGTTAGCTGCAACTGCGTGTTAAGACTTAGGCTAAGAATGAGAAATGGATGTTTGTAAGTTCCCTGACTAGGGTCGACATTTTGCACCATATTTTAGTGTCGTGTGCTAAAATTATATCTAGTAAAATAGTTTTTTTGGATCTTTTCATATTGGGATGTTTTTACTATGGGATGTTTTCATCAAAAACGGAATCAAGGGGGGAGGGGTGTTCTAACGCTCAGAAAGTTGGTTATATTGCTAATGAAGGGGAGGGGGGGTGTCCTAAAGTTTTGACACGCACTGTATACACAGCTTTAAACTACTCCAGTTTCTTGTAAAATTGTCATAATCCTTCTTCAGGTTCTGAACTTCGAAATCGCACATACTGGAATCTTGGTGGCCCTCCCATACGTCCTCACCATCGTGACCAAGACATTGGGTGGAGTAGTGCTGGACCGAGCACTGTGCATCAGCGAACACGTCCGGGTGTTCTCCTTCACCTCGGTCAACCTGATCCTCATGACCGTGTGCTTCGTCTTCTTGACCATGCTCACCGCAAGCATGCAGATCGTCGGCGAAGTCCTTCTGACGGCTTCTCTGATCTTCGGAGGTCTTACTTCAGTGGGCTTCATGGGCGCCAGTCAGATTGTAGGACTTGATGGTCCCCTAGTCCTATCACTAAAGAAGACTTTTGCAGATAAGTAAGCAGTTCAACTACGTCTCCACATCGGTCCTTGCGTTCATCGACGGTTTGATCGGCCTCCTTATGCCCGTGTTGGTGGGGCTGCTGGCACCCAACCACAGCAAAGAAGAGGTAAGCACAGTGGAAGGCATCTAGGGGTAATTTTACTCATTGCAGTGGAGAATAGTGTTCTACTGCTTCATCGGAACACTCGTGGTGACCATTGCCTTCTACGTATCCGTAACCAAAGTGCGACCTGCAAAGTGGACCTTCCAGAAGTCAGAATCGGCCATGCCGCTTTGAGTGATCGCAGAGTGACTCGAACAATTGACAAAATCTCCTCTGATTTGTATTGAACTGTAAAAAGACGATAAACACTTTATATCACTGCGATGTTGATCGTGGCTTTGATGTCCAGAGGAATCAAACAATTCCATCCACATTCGTAAACTTTCAACCCAAATTGATGAATGATTTAACCCAAAGAACTCGAACCAAACTTACCAATTAACTTAAACTTCCATTTTTCATACATAACTGATTTTTAAGTATAATGCCGTATTGAACTAACCTCAATTTCTGAGAAGCGAAAACAAAACAGAACAGACCGGTCTAACTAGGTCTAACTAGAAATCAAAGAACCCCGTTCCCCATTGATGACCCAAATTCGTTGTCTGTTGTTTATTACTTCTCAATGAATAATCCAACTACAAATAAAGGAAAGCAATAAAAGGCAAACATCTTATATACAATAGTGATCCCTGTTGTATTGTCCACACAACACGGACATTGTTTTGATGACACAACCCGAATGAGAATCTGTTGACCACATCTAGAACTTCTGCGGCACTTTTTCACCATCTCCTGTAAAATCCACACTAATAACGTTCTGCTGAGTGTCCTTCGTCCATGAAGCTGGTTCAGCTTTGCACACAAAGCAGAAGAAGACGTTGGTGACGATGACGAGTCCACAGATGATGAAGAATACTGTCGCCCACTGAATTAGAAAGTTATGTCTCTGAGAAAGAAATGAGGCCTACCTCGCTGGGGGAATTTGTTGGGACCATGAAGGACACAAAAGGAGGCAAGATCAACACGCTGAGACTGTTGATCACCGAGAAGACGGACATGACGAAGGTGAGGTATTGACGGGAGACCTAAACAGTGTCATCATAAAGGGTTTCCGAGACTCAATCTAGTTTATGAAGCCCCGTCTTGACAACTTTTCTTTCTTTTACACACAACCCCAATATCTGACCGTACCATTTGAGCGCACTTGAAGATTCCAACACAATTCAAGCCGCTGAAGGTGATCGCCGCCGTGTAAGCGCACCATCCAAGGAAGGCCTGCTCCGTGGGTATCAGCGCCAAGATCACGAAGCACAGAGCCATCGTTCCTTGGGAAATAATCGTGAAGACGACAAGACGAGCTCGTTCGCTGATGCACGTGGCGTAGTCACTGAATGGTCCCGCCACGACTTTCATGATGAAGGCGAGCATGTAGGGAATGGCGGTAGCAAAGCCTGTCTTTGCAACTTCGTAGTGCAGAACCTGAAGAGCAATCGACATCAGAGGTTAAAGAGGGTCAAGTTAAATTCCTCGAGTTGACTAGTCCCCTCAACAGGTCAGGCCCACGGGCTCTACAAGATCTATCTATAAACTGTTTTCAAATATATAGCTAGCTTCGATTTCCACACTCTACAAAGATTACAAATCAGGTCTGAAAGTGTAGTGCAATAGTGCACGCTTCATTAGTCATGCAGCGTAGCAGGTGACTTTCTGGGAACACGTTGAGGTTTATAACGGCTTCCTGTGATGTGTGGGCTATGTGCGGTTATGGCTATGAATAACGTATAGGGAGTTATTTGCATCGCGTTGTTTCAGAAACATTACTGTTTTTTACTTTGTACTATTTGAATCTGTCTTAGCAAGCGACGGTTTTGTTCAATTGGGAGGACTTAAGCCAGTTAAGTTCCGGAGCTTCTCTAGAGCTGAATAAAAAAGAAAATTTCTCAAAAAACGACGTATGGTGTATGACTCTCTAGGAACACGTTGGGGTTTATAACGGCTTCCCACGATGTGTGGACTGTGTAGGGCTTATTTGGCTCATAAATAACGTGATTCCAAAAGCATGACAACGTATGGTGTAAGACAAGGTACACATGAGCTCACCTTGTTTAGATAAGTAGGACCATACTGAAGGAATATCTGGAAAGCAGACGCACCACCAACCCAAGACATCCAGGCTCCGATGATGCACAAATCTTTAGAGATAGCGCCATAAGGAGTGCGTTTTGGCTTTTGGCCAACGCCGCTTTTGCCCTTCTCCAGTTTTCCGAGCTCCTTGTCGCTCACACTTCTGCAAAATGGGCTTCCACGATTAGATACACATGAGCTACAGATTAGATACACATGAGCTAAGTAGGATCTCTTACACCTTGAAAAAGATGCTCACTTGTGCATTCGAGGTGTATCTCGATAGAAGTGGTAGAAGAGAGCGAAGAAGACGAGTGTTAGGATTCCCTGGAGGTAGTATACTCCGGTCCATCCCAGAGAGGACACACAGAAGGCTCCAGCCACTGGCATAGTGAACATGGGAGAGAACTGAATGGGCATAAATGTTCATAGGCAAAGGGTTAGGTTGGCCTTACCTGTAAGTGGCATGACAGCAGAGCCATAAAGATTCCACTGCGTTCGAGAGTCGCCCATTGGGAGGTGATTGCTCCACAAGCCGAGTATGTCATGGTCAGAGCGAAGCCCTGAACAAAAATCCATTATTCCATTAAATCCAAAAAAAATCCATTAATTCAACATTATCATTTTACCTTAATAAAATATTTTAGATTTCTTATGGGCGCTGGATAGCTCTTGATGTGCTCTATCATTTGCGTTCTGAATAATTTCGATCGGATAAGAGTTAACTTTTATTTCAAAATTCAAAAAATTTGAAAATTCGCATTTTTCACATTTTTTGATAATCCATTAATTTAGCATCATCATTTTAGCTTAACTGCTCCTCCTAGGCTTTAAAACTAGCTTTAAAGCGCCCTCATGATGATCCCTACCTGAATAGCCCTCATGGCAAACAACCAGTAGAATCCCTGCGACGCGGCCCATGGAGAAAGTAGAGTGGCCAACGCTGAGATCAGCCCATAGGCCGTCTTCACCTTCCTCGCGCCATAGCGTGTGAACAACTCTGTGATGGGGATCGTTCCAATCAGCGAGCCGATGGCCACCGCCGAAAAGAGCCACCCTTTCTCGGCTTGGGAGTAATCGTACACCGTCGTCCCATCTAAACACTCGATACAGAAAGGGTCAAGTCAAAGAAACTCACTTCCGCTTTCACTTCCCATGCAGATAATAGTGAAATTCAGCGCCAAAGTGTTGCTCATCACCAGCGTCATGCACACCGTGCTAAGCACCAGCACGGCGTACCGGGTGGAGTCCCGGAAAACGGAGCGTTTCCGCTCGAACTCCACCTGCTTCGGCGTCTCCTCCATGACGACTCTCTGAAAGGGACGCTGGGTGGACGGAGTTTTAAAGCGATCGCGGCAATTTGCATATCGTCATCGGGCAAAGACGCTTAGCTGCTGGGCGCCGCCGGCGGGGATAACCACTTGACAGGCGATCGATGACTGGGCTGAGCCAAGGAAGTTGCACTTTGGCCGCCGGCGGGGGAAGATATATGATCTTGTTCATTGAAATACGCTGATCGGTTTGTGTAGTATGATCGTTCGTTGAGGCCCATTCGCAAGAGGAAGAGTTTTTTAGTAATAGTGGAGCGCGAGGATCTTTGACTTTTGCTTTAGAACGGGATGTGTTGGAGGATCAAAGGGAGTTCGAGTCATGAGTGGCTGGTAGAGCGGTCCAGCGAGCACCGGAGTATGCTATTTGAATGAGGCTTTTACTGTAAGATGGTAACCACCTGACATGTCACAAGTAAACCTGCAGAATTTCACGCGGATGACTATTGAAATTAAACTAGAGTGGCTAAAAGGCTATCGTATCCAGTTATGTGATGCGGTTTCATTTAGGCCGTCAAGCAGATCTCTACAAAGGCAATACATGTGAATATAGTCCCAAATATTGCATGAAAACTTTGTAACAGAGCCATTATGTGGAACCGATAAGCCCATAAAGCTGAAACCAAGCTGAATTTGCTAAATAGAAAGTGGCTTTTGATTGGAAGGATTGAAACATTCGTCCTAAACTACAAGATCGTGAGGACACGACTACGACTTCCTCCTAGAATAATCACCCTATACTAATGGAATAGATGATTTGAAGACCCACTGATGTAGAAAGAATAAACCGGCTTTATCGGTCTAGGCAGCAGAACCCGTAAAAAGGTAAATGGAGTTCTTCCTAAGATGGTGTGAGTGATGCGGGTCCGACAAAGTGTTACGCCTCGGAAAAAGAATCCTGATTCACACCACTGACGAACCCATGCAACGAGTGATATGACGTACTGGGTCAGCATTGATCCGATATGCAGATAACACTTGGGATAAATGTGTCGAAATGATTCTTCGAAATGTCGAATTGGAGATACAACGATTTGTAAACGACTTTATTTCGAGACACCATATACAGGGTACGCCAAAAGTTCTGTGAAATCGGTTACCGGGGTGTCATGCTAACAAACAGCGTTAACCACTCGGCCAAGGAAGTATAATGTAATTGTAAAATGTACTGTAATTTGATTAATATAAGATGATACACATGCAGAACGCTGACCAGTTAGAGGTGATTAACCTTTTTGAAGTGATGAATGAACATCTTTGCACTAAATTTCATTTTTTGCACAAATGTTGCGATAGCGCGTTTGCAGCGTCCTATTATTGAGCACGCAGAAGGTGTCACATTAGGCAACACAAACACTTGATGAAAAACTTGTTCTTTAAAGTTCGTTGAACTTGACGTCGCTTTGTCGATCCGAACACCGCGTAAAATGAGTCCAATCGTTAGCAGTGCCTCTACGTATACGGATCACGTTGAAAGATCTTTAAAGATCTTATGCATCCAAAAAGGACTAATCGTGACATATTTAAAGACATTTATTACGATCGACAAAACAAAACCAAAAATGTCTGTCATCCGCAGGATTCGAACCTGCGCCCTCCGAAGAGGACTGTGACTTCTTTCGCGGGCCTCTTTCGAAATTGAATGCTTCGGCCGGGATATCGGGGTGTCAGGCTAACAAACGGCGTTAACCACTCGGCCAGGTAGGCCCCTGGAGACACAAAAAGGCACCAAAATATTATCCTGAGAGTTTTTTATTGTTACTCTCTTTTTCCTCTACTATTGGGTTGTCGCATTGAAAGCTGGACACCGCTTGGATACCGTTTATTTTTGCTCTGTACTTGGGTAGAGGCAAATAAGTTTTTGCGCTGTTACTAACAGTTTTACCTCTTACTTACTAAAATGCGGTCGCCCCCTGATTGTGTGATTATTACTACTTTTTGAACTGTTTTCTTCACCGTACCCAAAAAATTCGACCCTGAGATCGTTAACATTCCATGATAAATATGCTTCTAAAAAATTCATCTGTACACCACCGGGCTGCGCGCCTCAACCACGTTTAAGGCAAGGGTCCGCCATTTGCAAAAACGTGTAGAACATTGTTCGGAAAAATTCAAAGCGCAGTTGAAAAAATTGCAGATGAAAAAGTCTATCAAGGAAAGATATTATGATATGTGTACGGTAGGATATTTAAGCAGTCAGATTCTGGGAAGAGCATAACAGTAAGCCACAACACCCAGCTACTTACACACATGACAGCTGGAAAAGTGGTGGCGACAATATCAAGATAGAGACTAAAATGTAAAAAAAATCCACCTTCCTGACAAATATAGAAAACCACACTTTTGAAATTTTGCCTTTTTTAACTCCATGCTTTTTCACTGGGAATTTGTTGCTAACAAAGGATATAGCCGAGACTGTCCCCTGTAAGGCTGTCGTCTTCCCAGTTCATAAGTAACGATTTACAAGGAGAACGAATCAGTTCAAATGAGAAAGTCAAAATTTGGGAGCTAATTTGTTTCGACTCGGAGCATCCCTTTTTCTAAGAACTTGGATCCCGCCGTTGGGCTACAAAATGGAAACAAGTTATTCTTGCTAATGGTGCCTACATTGATTCTTAAACATATGGTTATTAAGTATAAAAAGTTATTTAAAAGTGTCCAGTTTTCAATGCGACAACCCAATACATCTGCTTTGTTTTCGTCTCTTTCACATTTGTTGTTCAAGAACAGTAGCGCACAAATTATGTCCCTTTAGATTTCGACGAAATTTCGATATTTGTATATTTTAGATACTTTATTCATTCATCATTGGCACATCTCCTAGCCAGAACACAATCAGCCCGTGGCTGCACCGAATTGTCTTTCGATGCCTCTCTTGTCCAGGACGCCGGTTTTGCCTTGCACACGAAGCAGAAGAACGCATTCGTCACCAGAACAAGCCCGGCTATCGCATAGTACAACATCGCCCACTAAAAGGGCATTCTAGTTGAATCAGAGGGACAAGCAAGTACCTCCTGTGGAGCGTTAGTGGGTACCATGTACGACACAAATGGTGGCAGAATGAGCACGCTCAAACTGTTGATAATGGAAAGAACAGCCATGACGAACGAGATGTACTGGCAGGAGACCTAAATCCGAAAAGAAGCCCCGTGATCTTCTTAAATAGACCTACTAGTTGGGCACACTTGAACATGGCCACGCAATTCATCCCACCCGCCGCGATGGCAGCAGCATAGGCGCACCATCCAAGGAAGGCTCGCTCCGGAGGCACAAGTGCCAAGAAGACAAAGCAGAGTCCAATAGAGCCCTGGGCGGCAATGGTGAAGAGGATAAGTCGAGCTCTGGCGCCCACACACGTCGCCCATTCGCTAAACGGTCCCGCACAGATCTTGATTCCCAGAGCGAGAGCAAAGGGAAAGGCAGTGGCGAAGCCCGTACTCGCCACTTCATAGTGGAGAACCTAGAAGCAAACAGTTTCTCCTCTTCTTCTAAGGGGAATCAAATAACCTTGTTGAGGTACGTGGGTCCATATTGGAGAAGGAGCTGGTAAGCTGTGGCGCCGCCCACCCACGACATCCACACTCCGATGATAGTGAGGTCGCAGGAAATGGCCAAATATGGCGTCCGCTTCGACTTTGAGGCTAGGTCTACCTTTCCTGACTCGATTTTTCCGAGTTCTTTCGCGCTGATGGATCTGAAGGGAACTGAAGTAAGGGTCAAGCGATCAGGGAAGGACAGAAGATAGCGGAGACGTTTGGGATTACGTTCCATGGGAGCTAACGTGGAAATTAGAACATGAAGAAGCTCTTCCTGTGAAGCATGGACCACTGATAGATGAAACAACTGCTAACTGTCAAAAAGGACCTACTTATGCATTTCCGGTGAGTCTCTATAGAAGTAATAAAAGAGTCCGAAGAAGAAGAGGGTCAGAAGTCCCTGAAGATAGTAGACGCCGGTCCACCCGATGGGAGACACACAGAACGCACCAGCTACGGGCATTGTAAACATAGGGGCCAGCTGGAAAGTTAGCATATCCTGGATCTAATGACTCCTAGGGTACCTGCAGATATGCTGAGATCACAGCCATGTAGGTAACTTTGTCTTTCGGCGTTGCCCACGTCGCGGGAATGTCACCCGTGGCGGAATAGGCCACCGTCCAGGCAAACCCCTGAATCGTAGGTCAGTTCTCCCTCATAATGGGCTCACTTTTCACTCACTTGGACGACTCTCACAGCGAAAAGCCAAACAAATCCATAAGACGCTGCCAGCGGACAGAGAAAAGTCGCCACAACCGAAATCATACCGTAACCCGTTTTTACTTTCCGCATTCCAAACAGTGTGATGAGTTCGGTTATCGGCAATGCACCGATAAGTGCGCCAATGGCGACGGCCGAGAACAGCCAGCCCTTCTCAGTTTGAGAATAGTCGTAGACCGTTGTCCCATCTGGAAAGGAGATGGTGGTGCGAATGAAAATCCAGAAATCATAAACCCACTTTCGCTTCCCATGCAGATGATGGTGAAGTTCAGAATGAGGCAGTTGCTTGTCACCAGAGTCATGCAAATAATCGAGAGGATAAGGACGGCATAGCGAGTGGAATCTCGGAAAATCGAGATCTTTCTGGTCGCTTCTCCTTCAGAAGAATCCATGACGAGTTGGTGATGAATCGGAGAGCCCACTGACACACGATGGGCCCCCAGGTTTAGACGAACTATGCTAGGGTTCGTCGATTTGCATATTACAGCGCAGGTCGGGCCGCCAAGCATTACAACAACGGAAAAACCCGATCGACACCGAGAAGCGGAGATCATTGATCAGGGAGGGAGTGGAGGAAGATCAAAGGTAGTTTGGGGGCCATTCCGGTGCGCCATATGCAAATCGACGATATGACTTTAGCTTCCGTTTAGATCGCCAAAAAACCAATTTATCGATGTTGCTTTTTGATGGGCGAGAAAGCGCAACTTTAAAATCAGAAAAACCAAACACAAAACGAGAAAAGTTGAGAAGAAATGATTAATGACAAAACAGACAACAGACAAATCCTTCTTTAAAGATGCTTCGACAGGAAAGGCTACCTAAACGAAAATGCGTATTGACGTTGGAAGTGACCTAGGGAAGGGGGACCTAGATAACCTTTTCTTGATTTATCTGAACTGGTAGTCAGTAAACATGTAGTAAAAAATTATCTTTAAATTACCGTTGGTTGAAAATGCATACTGAAGGGTTACTAAATAAAAATATAAATAAATACCTTTTCCATTTCTATCAAAATACGGTTCAACCTCTTAAAAACTACAGTACTTCCAACGATGAAGTTGGGCGAAACTGTATTGAGTCTCCATTTGAGTCTACAGTCTCCTCCTCAGTTTCATTTGATCGTTTGTTCACCGTGAAAATGGTCGATATCCGTATCCATCTTTCCGAAGAGCACAACTGTTCCATGTGAGTTTTCGCTTGTTTAAAGTACGCTTAACATATATGACTTTGTAGGTTGAACCTAACGTTCTTCTGTGCTCAGCTCATCTTGACCGTCATCGTTCTTCTCTCCTGCGTCACTCATTTCTACATCAAGCGGTCCGTCGTCAAATGGGTGCTCAAAGGACGCGGACGGAGCAAGTATGAACGTCTCCCTAGCGAGAATGCACCCTCAAGCTCACATGCCGAAGACCCAGAGAAGCGGAGTGCACGGCCAGCCACGAAGTAACTTTCATTTGTAGGATTTTATTGCATAAAATGTCTTTTCTGACGTCGTCGCTCTGCATATCCATTTAAATCGCTATCTCAAGACAACTTTAGGCCTAAACATGGAGATTATCGAGTATAAAGGCACAGTCAAGGCATGGACAAGGCCAATCTCCGGACAGGATCAAAGGGAGGTGCTAGAAAGACCATGTTTATGGGAAGAAGAAGGCGAAATGGGTAGGCGAGAAGCATTCTGATCTGCTAGATTTCAACGACTACTTCTGACCGTCCAAGCACTATCTAAATGAAGTTTGTCGGCTTCTCTGCTGGTGAACTAGGTTCGTATTAAGTCGCACAAACATTGTGAGAACTGTATGACAAAAAACTGGGCCTGAATCCGAGCTGGACACCAGTTGAGGTGAGGTTTTGCATAGTAAACTCATAAAAAGCTCTGCAAGATGCGTCGCCGTTAGCCGTAATTCGGAAATGTCAGACGTTCGTCTCATGAGGAAATGCCGCACGGAAGTTTCTTCCTGTCTCAACTTCCTTCGGAACTTCCTTCTTGTGGAATAAGCGACAGGAACTGCGAGACATAGACAAACGACCATTGCCAGACAGTTCCAATGTAGTCGCCGGTCATGTCATCTCACTCTTTTTTTTCTCATCGACACGCATCGGTAGGTCTTCACCCCTTTGAATGTTCTAGCACAGCCTACCATCCTTTCAGGTGCACAATGAAGATTAACGCAGCCCTTATGTCGGTTGTTCTCATCTGCTACGCGTCGCCAATATCCGCCTACCGTGACATGGATCTGGACGACGACTGTGACATGGATCCGGTGCTCAACGACGATTCCCTGGTGGTGCTCTACACGAGCTGCTGGGATTTACGGCATTTAAGCGCGAGACCCACATGTAAGTTATCGGAGGAGAGTCATGGATGAAGAGTCCTGTTCAGACGACAACTTCAGTATCTGTGAGGAACGCACTACGAGGATGTTCCCAATGGAACAGGGCGTTCTCCATCTGAATTTCTTGAGCAACAGCAGCGGTTCACCTCAAGACGTAGAATACACGTTGTTCTCGTTTCCCAATAGGTGAGTTATTCACAATAACCTTTAATATGACTATCTGCATCGCTTACAGGAGTCAGAACGCAGAGGTCGCAGAAAATGGAACCATTTTGGATGTGTGCCACCCAGAAGATGTCATATTCCAGGGAGAGAAGCTCGTCTTCAGCAACGGTAACTACGACCTTCTCAACAGGACCACCAGTTACACATGGGAAGGCGAGGGTTGTCCGTCGAAGAACGCTTCTTCCTTGTTCTACGTCAACAGCCTTACCGGAGAAGAGTGGTCCGTAGACGGCGAATACGAAGGCGTCATCCATCATGCATTTGACGATCTGGTCACGTTGGAAAGAAAGTAGGTGATTGTGCAAAGCTATCATTGCTCAAAACCTCTGATCGTCACCAACAACTCTAAATTTACTTTTGTAGGAATGGAAGCACCAGATTCTTCGATTTGCTGGATACCACGACCAATAACTATTCGTGCATCTTCAAGTCCATGTCGGCATCTGAGTCCATCATCGTCATACCAGCAAAGTGCGTTTCGTTTGTTGTTTCCCAATCAAGCCAACAATCCTTTCAGCTACTCGGAGTACGTCGAGCAGCTTAATACTCCCAAACCAGAAAATCAAACCATTCCATGGGCTCCAGATGCACCAAACTCGACTATTTCGTTATCTCCGAACGAAAGCTCTCCTGCATCGAATACCTCCACCTCGATAGAATTTCCCGCTCTGACAACAAACTCCTCTTGGACAATATCTTCCTCTCACCCAAGAAAATCTTCTCCTATTCTGCAATCCTCGACAGCTGCTCCTACTCAGTTGGCAAGCTCACTTGGGACAAAATCTTCGCTTCCACTAATCGATCCATCAACTTTATCTTCTCCCACTACTCAGCAGGTTACTTCGAATGCAGCTGAAGGACCTTCTCCTGCTCCGCAATCTTCTACAGCTTCTTCTACTCCGTTAGCAAGCTCACTTGGGATGGAATCTTCGCTTTCATCAACATCATCTTCTCCCACTTCTCAGGCTACTTCGGATGGACTTTCGCCTCCACCAATGGATCCATCAACTTCATCTTCTCCCACTACTCAGCAAGCTACTTCGAATGCAGCTGAAGGACCTTCTCCTGCTCCGCAATCTTCTACAGCTTCTTCTACTCCGTTAGCAAGCTCACTTGGGATGGAATCAACGTCATCTTCTCCCACTTCTCAGGCTACTTCGGATGGACTTTTGCCTCCACCAGTGGATTCATCAACTTCATTTTCTCCCACTACTCAGCAAGCTACGTCGAATGAAATCACGACAAATGATAACGGGAAGCTGACGCGAAGCTCCTCTCCAAGAGAATCTACCTCTACTGAAGGACCTTCCCCTGCTCTGCAATCTTCTACAGCTTCTTCTACTCCTTTAGTTAGCTCACTTGGGATAGAACCTTCGCTTCCATCAACTTCATCTTCTCCCACTACTACGACAACATCTTCATCTCCTGCAAGAAAAGCTTCCTCTACTGAAGGAAATTCCCCTGTTCCGCAATCCTCTACAACTTCTTCTGCTCCATTGGAAAGCTCGCCTCGGATAGAATCGTCGCTTCCACCAACTTCATCTTCTCCCACTCCTCAGGCCACTTCGGATGCAGTCACGACAAGATCTTCGTCTCCGCCAGTGGAACTATCAACTTCATCTTCTCCCACTACTCAGCAGGCCATTTCGAACGTAACCACGACAAATGATAGCGGAAAGCCGACACGAAGCTCCATTGGGACAGCATCTTCCTCTACTGAAGGACCTTCCGTTGTTCCGCAATCCTCTACAACTTCTTCTGCTCCATTGGAAAGCTCGCCTCGGATAGAATCGTCGCTTCCACCAACTTCATCTTCTCCCACTCCTCAGGCCACTTCGGATGCAGTCACGACAAATGATACGGAACTTGTAGTGATTCCATCGAGTACAAAAGCCTCTATAGAAGCCGACTGGTAAATGTACCCTCTCGCACAATTAGTTTAACTCTTTTCAGTTCCTTCTTCAAAACCCCGACGGTGGTAGTGATCTCGACATCAATCCTCGGCGTGACCATTGTTATCGCTGCATTTCTAATTGGAATCTTGTTCAAGTTCGAAAAAGACATGGAGCCGGAATCTATGAACTCAGGTAACGTCTGTGTTGGAACGTTCCGTGCTGATTTACAGACTTTTAGAGGACCAGATCGCAGCGTGAAGCACGTGAGTGGAACCGGATTTCTTGCCAATCTCTACTATTTTGATACGGATGCTTTGTTTTACCACAAGATAAACGGTTATTGCTGTCCATCTGCTGATTTTAATCGAAAAGCTGATGCTTGGGAACTTGTTTCTATACCCATATGTCCCTTTCCCCTTTCTCAGATCTACCGCGATGAGATACCTTGTGAGTAGGCTTGTGAAAAAATACGTGGGCTAGAACAGCCACGCCATGACTCCTCCGACTTGTTATACACGTGTCGCTCACGACTATGCTGCACTGTGTGATGCTGGAACTTGAATTACTTTCTTAAAGCTTTTATTAGATTACTAACAATACATCGGACACACCTTCCGATTATATTTGACACACCTTACGGCCAGAACAGCCACGGTAACAATAATAACAATATAATGCTAAGAATACATCAGATTCCGCACTAGCGGAGGACGTCTTCTGGATTCTTCAAGTCGGAGCCTTCATGCGAGAAGTGACCCAGACAGGAGGTGCCGCTGAACGTGTGGAATTTTTGTCTGTTTTGCAAACGTAGACAGTCTACGGTCCCCCGCGTGTGGTTCAAATTTGCAGGCTGCTCTTACAGTGTATCATTTTGGCGATCGTCCGTGAAGGAGAAAGAGGGCGGTAGGAGTTTGTGTTTCCTTGTGCTTCGAAGAAAACGAATGCTCAGTGGGCCGATAAGTCCTTCACGATTGCTAATTCTGAAGTTGTTGTGTTGTTTTTGAGCTTTGGAAAGATCGGATGTATGTTCGCGGACTGAAATTCGAGAAAAGGCTGACAGGGCAAACCTGGCAGAATATGTAAGCTGAAAACACGCTCAAGTAGTCCATGAGCGAGAAGGGCCCACATTTACAGCAAGCTAAACGATAGCTGAAATGCAAGCGAGTGATATGAGACCCATAGGCAGATCAACCATTAAATCTCTTTAGCTTTAACAACGTTTAGATCCTCAGCTTCCACTCTGTATTCTTCAAGGTACTGTTCTCAAGTGACTCCAAGGAGAAGGTAGATAGACCCACCCTCAAGAATGTAAAGGTCGACGAGTTCAAGCTTTTGCTCGGCGTTGTCTACGACCTTGACGTTTCAATGAAGAACGGTATGATTCGCCTTGGGTCCTAACCTTAATCCAATCCATGCTTTCAAAGGCCTTTGGGCGTAGAACCCCCTGGTTTCGGAATGCGTGATCAAGGGAAAGGGGTAGCTCGAATGCTGACCTGGTTCTCTAAAATGAGAGAATGGTTCAATTTTCCGTGGAGCTACAGCTTGTCGCTGGTGCGCAAAAAAGGCTCTTTTTGAAATCAAGGACTAGTACTCATTCATTACACTTGGAAGTAAAGCCACCCGACTACAATAGAAGCAAATTTATGCAGATGGTTTTGAAAATGACATCTGATTAGCTAAGCATGGACATCTTAATTCGCACAACTCGTTCAGTCAGAACCACCACTGATTCGTTGGTACTTCTTCTGGTTGCGTCCGGTGAACGCCCACTTCACGACGGCTCGCTCGACGACGAGGAGAACGACAAATACAATGAGCACGAAGACAGCAAGTGTGAGCATGATGTAGAACGCTACCTGGCTTGTTCTAAAAGAGGTGCCGGTTGAAGACACGAGAAGCGAACAAGAACTTACTCAGAGCAGGACATTTCTTGGAAGCTATCGACTGAACTCACGACCAACGCGCGATCGAAATGAAAAGCGCGCAGAGAGAGAACTGCAATAGAGAACGAGAGTCTAGACTCGAGACCGATACATAAGACGGTGCTATCTTAAAATTCCGAACGCACCCTCCATCATATGTCCTAAACAAGCCTTCTCTACAACGCACTCATCCGTTCTCCTCTATTTCACAGAATTTGGACAAAAATCAAGACCACTATCCAAGCAGAAGATCGGAGGTGGTGTTGAATGTCGACGCGGAGGGGGTCCAGAGTAGAGCGGTTCACTTAGTCGTTGACGAGATAGTCTGCTCTGAAACAAACGGATGGTTTTCGAAGCACCGCTGACGTTCTACCTGACATGGAGCTCTGCATATTGACTTCTTTCCTGGAAGGACCTGCCTTTCGGCTCACGTCCGACTTATTTTTTGACGTGTCCTCTCGTCTGCTTCCAAGAATCACCTTGCTCTGTACACCTTTCTCAGAGATAGTCTTCTCTGAAACCGACGGATGGTTTTGACAACTGTCGACGATTTCCGACGCGGAGGGAGGATGTCCAGAGCTGAGCGGTCCAGTTAGTCGTTGAGAGATAGTCTGCTCTGAAACAAACGGATGGTTTTCGAAGCACCGCTGACGTTCTACCTGACACGGAGCTCTGGGTTTGGACTCCTTTCTTGGAAAGACCTGCCTTTCCGCTCACGTCCGACTTCGTTTTTGACGTGTCCTCTCGTCTGCTTCCAAGAATCACCTTGCTTTGTTCAGCTTTCTCAGTTTCTTGCATGTCCCGCTTATACCTGTACAACAAGCAGCAAGTCGTGAGAGCTACATACACCACAACGACGAGAACTATCGCCGAGATGATAACGGCTGTATGGGTTTTAGCGAAGTCGCTGTAAGGATACGGTTGGACTGGTTTCACTCAACGAACATACCATTCTTCAGGGCGAGTGTCCGCACGGCTGGAAGATTTACCAGGTGATTCCTCGAAAGCAGGCGTTGGCGGAGAAGTGCTTGTCAGGTCGGAAGAATGCGTCGAAAAAGACATAGATTTACCAAGTGATTCCTCGAAAGCAGGCTGATAAATGTACTTCGAGAAGCTGAACGAGCAGTCATGACCACGATACAAAGAAAACAAACGAACTCCGAAAACACCACGATGATCGACTCGGCTTCCTTCGTTGAGAAGATACACTCCGCCTGACTCTGGCCTGGGGTGATCCAATAGAAGAAGCGCGTCTTCTCAAATCTAGAGAACACTGATCGAGGAATGGCTTCTTCGAACGAACCTCTGCTCCAGGGTGAACGAATCACCGACCACGTGCTGGATCACTGCGTTTGGGCGATCACGCTGGACCCACACGTCTCCGTTGAGGACGTTCACGTAGAGCGACGAGCTGCTCCTCGGGGAACAGCCGGACGCAGCAGTAGCCAGTTTTTTGGTGGTGACCTTCGTTGCAATGTCGAAGTCGACGTTCTCGAAGAAGACCTTTTCACTGTGGAACGTCGCCTTTTCCGGGTGGCACACTCCTCGGATGGACGTGCGCTCCAAGACTTCTCCCTCGTGACCTCTGAAAAAGGTATGGACAACTTGAGCACATAATGCGATTGCATTGTGTAAACCCATAATGAATGACTCACTTCTCAGGAAAGTCGAAGAGCGTGTAGGCCACTACTTGCGGACGGCTAGATTCTTGACTCGAGAAAATTAGATGCACTACTCCTCGCTTTGAAACGAACATCTTTGCTTCTCGATTCTCACAGAATGGATCGGCGAATCCTTCGTCTAAATTGAGAATGTTCACAAATCCGAATCAGGGCGTTATATACACTCACCTCTACGACGCTCGGTGAAGAGGTACAGGTCTCGGCAGCTCGTGTACAGGATTTGCAGCGAATCATTCTTGAGGATATCGCCCGGGTCGCAGAGTACGGCAGGAGGATTGGCGGAACTCCAAGAAGCGTGGACGACAGCGAAGAAGAGAATCGCAAGCGAACTCATCGTTGGTCCACGGGAATGCAGCTGGTTGATGGGTTGTGAAGTCCGACCGGCAAAGGCGCGACTATACAGAGTCGAGTGAACAGATGAACGAGTGAACCTTGCTGTCTGTCAGCTACCTGTCTGTCTACATGTTAACTTGTCTACGTTTGCTGCTCTATACTGATGATTACTAGCCGTTTCGCCGCCCTAACGGGCGTCTCACGCCTAGCGCTTATGCTTAGCGCTTTTTCCTTTTTGCTAAGTGCTTTTGACTTGTGCAAAACGCCCCAGCCCTTGCCTTTTCCCCTTCCTTTTGCTCCTTGACTTCAACAGTGTGACCCTTGATGTGTGTCTGTCTCGCTGTCTCATATCTTGTGCCCTTCCCTCCTCCAAGAAACCGTG
>KN170470.1:0-54646 GCA_000757755.1 Steinernema glaseri
CGTTTTTCAGGGAATGGCCAAGGTCAGTTGTGTATGAACGATGTATTTGAGAAATCTGTGGATTATAATCAACGTATGTGTTAGTTGAGATACTACTACCCTTGAAAACGACTGAGGGGGTGACCTGGCCGTTAAACAACCTCTACGTTTACAATTATTACTGTAACATATTCAGTTGGATACTGTATCCTTACCATGTATAGAAACGGACATCAGGTGGGGTGCGACGTAGTGAGCGCGGGAACGATGGCAGAGCCCAATGAGGAAAGAGCTGTTCTCCGCGATAAGCGGGAAATCGGCTCTGCCATCGCTGGTCAGTGCGCACTCTTTGCGATGGTGGTCATCCGCGAGTTGGGAAATGCGAGATGGGAAGGAGGCGAGCGGCGAGTGAGAAGAATGACAAATCATGCACACGTTCATCTGTGTCCGGGATGCACTCGCTGCGAGCGCAGGCCTATCCGACCGTAGAGCCCACTCGCTTTTATGTTGCGCGCGTCAAAGGCCATTGGTGCTAGGCCGTTTGCGCTCGCCAACCTTCGGTACTGCCGCTGCCATTCACTGACCATTTGATGTCGCTGGGTAGAATTTTACGTTGCAACGGGCGCGGAGAGCGAATTGACCCGACAACACGAATTCGATCGTTTGCCTAATGGCGAACGGTTTTAGGAGTGCCGTTGATTTGCGTAGTGCCGCGATTCCTGGAGAACACGAGAGCCGGCGGGTCTGGTATATAGCCATTACTCCAGCGGAGCAACCCGACCGCCTCTCGCTGTGGTCCCTCAGTCAAATGTTCGTCTTGAACTGAGAGACTTTGCCGCCCTTTCGTGTCTTTAAAGTTGATAAGATTAGTTCAGCGTCGTGCTTCCTTGGTCCCCGATGCTATTATTCAGCTTCTAATGATGCGTGTGCGGTTTTTTTCTGCCGTTTATGATAGGACACGCTTACAGGAGCTGGCGGCCGCGTGTTGACCTTCATGCTGCATAGTCGTTAACGGCCCGATTTCCTCCAAAATCGATAATGTCTGTGGTATCCGATCGGTCCACTAGACGGTCATCTCAAAAGCAGCATAGTCGTAGCAGAGGGATTCAGAAGAGATATGGCTCCGAAATCGAACATCAGATGATGATTCCCCAGTTTAGCGCAGCTGGAAGCGAGGTAAGCGGCCAATATACGTTTGATTGCTGAATTTATGACCAACTCCAGGGCGTATGCCATATGGACATGGATGACACATGGGGTGATAATACCACAGTGATCACCACGACCAGCGATTTCTCCCAACACGGAGGTAATGCGCTGCCTTATTTCGAACCTTCCAAGAGAGTCACGGGCCGACGATGCTCACGAGTCTTATGGTTATGTTCCGCCGTCTTACTATGCCTGATAGCGATAGGCTCAGCTCCTTTAATGATGGCCACTCCATTACTATTGCCATATATCGGTATTGATTGGCCAGAAATTGAGTGTCCACCAGACTGCCAGGGATATGTCCTCACATTATGCGTCAAAGTCGTTCTGCTCATCGTAGCATTATGGGCTGTTTATTGGCGTTCAGCCGCAGCCGACATGCCCAGAATTTTTCTGCCAAGAGTAGCCCTTGCATTCTTTGTTCTTTTCATCCTTTTTGCGTTCTGGCTCTTTTTCATAGTAAGAATTGTCCTCGAGCGCCAGGCAGCCTATTCCTACATTGTTAGCTACTCAACGTCTCTGCTCGATGTTTTATTGTACGTCCACTACATCTCCGTGATTGTACTCGTTCTTCGTTCCCTCCGTCCAGAGTTCACTGTTTCTGTTCTCCGTGATCCCGATGGCGAATTGCACACTTTCCCCCTTGGAATGATGAGTTTACAAGAAGCGGCTGTGCAAGTGTTGCGATTCTACAACGTTCACTTCTCTTCTTTCAACCCAGCCCTTGAAGCTTATCGCACGCGGACAAAGTCCTGCGCCTCAACTGTTAGCACTGGTTTTAAAATGTACGACATTGACGGGACCGGAGCGGGCACACTGTCAGAAGAAAACGCACGGGCCGTATTGGAAGCAGCTGCTCGGCGGAAGACTGGCGGACACAATGAACGTTTGTACGAAGAGCAGGAATGGGAAAATCGACTTAGAAAGAGGCAGTACAGACTGTTGGGTTCTACGGAGGACGCATTTTACAATGTGCAGAGCATCTACCCCATCAAACCTAATGGTCAAGCGGTAAGTATACCTTCAGTCTTAAGATTTGCACAACTTCCTGTTTAGTCAATCAGTGACCCCGTGGACATCGCTAACGCGGCCAAGTCGGCCCAAGCACTCATCCAGCGGTCGTTGATGAAGTACCTACGAGCCGCGCGAAAACAGAGTTTACATCCACCAGACCAAGTGTTACAACATATAGAAAACTGCTTGACTCACAACTTGTCACCACGAACGTTCCTGAACCGCTTCACTTGTGATAGAATGCCCTTACAAGTAAGATTTTCCTATTAACGCTTTCACCGATAATTCATTTTCAGCCAAGCATACAAGAATCGAAGTGGTCTATTGTTTGCGACCGGCAGGCATCTGGCTCCATAAGTCATGGACTAACGTTTGTACTACGGTCGCACAACCAAAACAACGATTCGTGCGTGCAACTGGTGTGCACCGTCTCCGCCTTGCCCTTCTTCAATATCACGGAACAGTCAAGTTCAAAGCGAAATTTCTCGGTGAAAGTGAACGGCGATTTAGTTTGTTAATCTAAAGAGCCGGGTTGTCAGTTTCTATTTCCGCTCACCATGCATTTCAAAAGTGATCTACAGAATGTCCTGAAGTACGCTTTACTTGTGGCAGCCACTAATTTATTACTTCTCACCACGGGTTTCAATTTTCCACGTTCACTGTTTCTCATCTGTTGCGTTCTTCTGTTGTATGTATATAAACGTCACTGTAATGTGGGCGTAGTTCAGAAATGAAGTCGTCTTATTTATACAGAAACAGGTCGTATCTTTTGACATTTCAATCGTGGTTAATAACGGTAGTCCTTGGCACCAGGACCATAGTTAGCACCGTAGCCGGGTGGCGGCGGAGGAGCAACGCTTACTTGCGATGATGCCGGACTGATTCCTTGCCCAGATTCGAAATATCGCCGTTGTCGCTTGTCTTGGGCTCGATTGAAGAGCCACACAAGAAGCCATATGATGCCAGCTATCAGCACTACGGCACCAAAGACGATAATAAGTGCAACAGCCCAGCCATACTTGTCTTGCCTGCACAACGGATTACCGCATATTCGTAAAAGGCTGACTCACCAGGAATAGTTGGGACAACAGGTAGTTTCGCAACATCCTAGGTCGCGAAGGCATAAGTCAACAAGAGTTCGCGGATTGTTCGGAACACCGTAGTAGCAGTTGTAGTAAAGGGGGTCAGGAGCTAAAAATGGCTGGTCAGGGCTGGTTTTTTACGTTAGCTGTCTTACAGTTAGTGTAGTTCAATAGCCTAGCTTCCGGATAATTTACTAGCGGAGAACCCACAGCAGCTCCTAGCGGTGCGCCAGTTGGAGCATCATATTGCTGCCTCAGAGGTTCATTATTCAGCGGGACAAAATTCGATGCTACAAATATGCGCGATTAAGCAGGACATTAACGCATTCTGCAACGTACCCGGATTGTCCCAACGTGACCAGGGAGCACCTCGTTCTTGGGCCATTTAGAATAGAACAGCAAAATTGAGGCGCACTGTAAGCAACCACCTATTGTCTTGGGAGTGGGCGAGTGACAAGCTCTGTTGGTCCAGCTGCCTCGATGACGCGCGCCCAGCAAACACTTGGAACTAAATCCAGTCTCTTCGAACGACAAATGGACGCTTGCAACCAGTATTTGTACTCGGAATGTTGGCTCACTGCCCGGGCCTTTAATCTTTTGCGAGTTTGTCCAACCTCCATCTTCCCCCTCACAACAAACTGGACTTCCGGCGGACTATAATCGAGCATGGAAATTGCGGAAATATGGTTTTGTCCTAACCGTGCTAGATCTACAGTTATTGCTTTTTGCTGCACTAAAGGGTATAAAAACCAGTCGTATTTATATCTATGGTAGTTTTCTATATTTTTTAATTTCTTCGCATGCTGAGCGCACGGTCACCAAATAAACATGAACACACTCTATACATACAAATACTGTGTGTAAATACATATTGATACCACCAACCCATCTTTATGCAAATTCAAAGGTTACAGCAGATCACCTCTCTCACCCTACTTGAAAATGTAACTTAGCGCTTGAGAATTTATTATGCCCCGTTAATGATAGAAGACACTATCCGAATATAATTTTCATCTAGCTTTCATTTTCATTGTGTGCCTCCTCGCTGACCTCTTAATTAAAGTATGCCGTGCAATTCAGAACTGGTTTACCGTTGTTTCAGCAGGTGAGAGTGTTCGTCAGCTTGAACACTAATCGCCTAAGTGGCCCTTGGCGTTGAAGCGAACAGCAAACAAATGACTCTTTTTGCGCAACAAGCTGAACAGCGGGCTAACTCATAATCTTGACGCCGGCCAACGATAAAAAGCAAATGAATCGGTTTTCTCAGCTGACCGCCATTTCTCTTCCGACAGCTATTATTTGCTTACAGCGACATATATCATGACAGATTATATGTAATGTTACAGCAGCTATGAGGCCGATAACACTTTATGATGCAATTATTTACACATATGTCCGTTGTATTCTGATATGATGGTGGGCTCGAAACAAAGGTTTATCGAAACGCGTAATCATTTACAAGAAGCATGATCAGTTAAAGTGGAATGGGATCAATATGCAGAGCACACTACCTGGTGTTCACAGAGTAAAAGAAACACTTTGAAATGAGGATAAACTTTCTCTTGGACAGAGTGTACAAAAATATATTAGTCACTAAAAATGATGAATGGGTGCCGAGTTCGAGGAGGTTACTGCGCAACAGGCATCTGTGGAGGGTTGGTGACGGAGAGACGGCGCGGTCGATCGGCTTCTTCCATCGAGCTGAAAATAAACCCACGTGATGTGTTTGTCTGCGACGAGCGGTAGACGGTACCTGCTCAGAGTGCGTTGACGTTCCATTCCGGGGATAGCGACGCCGGACAACACACCGCATCCTTTGCAGAGAAGGATCAAAGAACGGGCGAGATTGTCCGGCTAAAACAAGATAAGAACTAGGGAAGGCGAAACATTATCTTACAGCCTCTGCCATAACATCGCTGACGTTGTCAACAACAAGCAGCGTGGTCTTCTTCTTGTTCATTGACTTGTGGGTGGTGTAGACCGTGTGCAGGTGAGAAGCGCGGGCTCCAGTGACCAGGAGAGCGTCCATGCTGCAAAAACGGGATTGGGACCACCATGGGGCTACACACTAACGTGTCCAGTTTGGTGCCAATGACAGTCGAAAGGTCGGTACGCTTGCTGAAACTGTAGAGGTACTTGCTCAGGTTACGAGGGTTCAGCGACGCCTTCAGTTCTTCGATGTACGCTTGTTTTTCCTTCTTGTCGCTCTACAATGCACGCAGTTGTTTTTGGCTCATTGGGAGTCGGTGGAAAGGGAGCAGACAATGCGGAAAGACACCAGAGAGGAAACCGATACTGCATACTCTGTTAGAACTCTACGGGGCAAGTGACTGACAAGGGAAGGCACAGAAACTACATAGGTTGGATTAGTACGGAAAAACAGTTGGTGTAACGAGGTGCGGTGCACGGATTCACGTTATGGAGACAGAAGCGGTACAACTGATCATGCAACTTACCTCCTGCACAGGCATGAACGTTAAAAATAAACATGATTAGATAATGTGAAACATCGAACGAACACAAAGGACATTTTTTGACAAGCCGAGCAAGCTCGACTGCAGCAAAAAGCAACGACTCATGTAGCTGTTGACTCAAGAACTTACCGAACCAAATTTGTGCATGGCAAGGTAGTCCCAAGCTCCTTGTGACATCACCCCACTTTCGAGTCGCATGTTTATGAGCTGTAAACAGGACGTACTGCGCCTGCACAATATGTTTTCCTACCTTGTCCTTGCAGTACTCAATGATTCCAGCAGTAGTCGAAGTGCAGTGGACCAGGATGATTCCCATGATGCGATTGGGCCAGGCCATCTATAGCGAAATCGCATTTCATCCCACGCCACGGCCCTAAGACGTACCGCAAATCGACAGACGATGTTCGCTCCGGCACCCTCGCCGAAGGCGATGCAAGTCTTCACATCGAGCTTGTCCAGGACGCAGACCAGATCTTCTCCGAGTTGGGCCAAGGTGGGGAAACTATTTGAATATGAGTCAAAAGGCGGAACCTTCTGGAATACTTACTCTCCAACGAAGTCAGGAGCATTATCCTCCTGTCCGGGGACGCAAACGTGCAGGAAGATGGCCTTCTGCTTCACCTCGGCCATGGCCGAATGGTTGACGAAACGGACGAACGTTTTGTCTAAAAACCGAAACCTAAAGTGAGAAGCACCGACGTCGCTGTTTACAGTTAGTTCCGACATCGTGCACAGTGAGGATTACGGTCTTTCCGTGACGGTCATCCAGGCTTCCTTGCACGTAAACGTGGACGTATCCCGACTTGGCCGTTTGCACCGATACCATCTGGAATGTGGTTTGTGATACTTTGTACACTGCGTAATTTAAAATTGATGAAATTGCCCTTGAAACTGTAGTGTTTGCTAGCACGTGCTTTCCCACACACACATGACCGGGAACACTCAACCAGTCTTTGCTCCCTTTGTCCTACCAGTTTCCCTGATGACTCGAAGACGTCGTGGACGTAAACGGGCTACAGGGCAAAAGGAACCGGCTGCCACAAGGCCCAAATGTCTACATTCCTTAAGACTTCTGTCGATCATTAGGTGTTTGTTTCTTTGAAAAATTGATTCGAGTCGAAGGGAACAATTTTTGAGTGTTCCCCATACTAGCACCCTGTTTTGAGCGCCAGCTGTAAATCATGTGGCAGTAGAGTGTCGATAATAACACTTCATACATTGCTAAATTGCCGCACTCTGCCGGCACCAACAATCTGATGAAACGAGATTTTCATGGTGGGTTCGGTTGTTTATGCTAACGTGCGAGGTGGCCTTATTTGCTGTTGCAAGTTTTCCACACGACCACATCGTTTGTCACTTGAGCCGCTCATCTCGTCACGAACTCAACTTAGATTAGATCCGTTTCGGAGGGAATTCACGATGACGTCAATGGCCAAATTCCATTTTGTGGTCCCAATTTATGAAGCCCTACATGCCCGCCGTCTCTTTGTGTGTGGCCAACAACAGGAAAATGTCCATTACCTGCAGTTCGTCGGACATGTTGAAGCGTTGTAAGATGTTTTCTGCAAGCTATCTGAAATTGTGTCGAATGAAATGGCTTGCGCGGAATACGTGAAGAGACTGTCACGTCAGAATGAATTCTCTCGTGCATATGCTGAAGGAAGGGTAGAGTCAAAGGCGGGGGATTAATTTATGGTCCGCACGTGCTACTCGTCGTCTTCCGCACTGATGGGTCGAGGGTGCCCGGAAAGTGAGGCGCGTACCGATGGCGCACTCGCCTAGGTGTATTCTGGACAAACATGCAAGAAACAGGCGGACTCTCTCACTCACGCACTCACTCGTCCCTTTCTACGGCGTGCTCCGCCCGTCTCGGCGAAAACATTCACCGTGAAAAAACAGCACTGACACACAGATACGCGTGATCATCGGGACAAACAAACGCCGCTCGACTATGTAAGCAGGAGCGACTTCCGAAATGACGCCTCGGCACCGACGACCGAAATCACCCTGTTTGTCGATAAAGAACCGCAGGATGTCCTTATGAAAACGTTCGCGGCCCAGACATGCACTTGCGAAGGAATGCAAAAACACGCCCCGGACGCCGTGCGCTGTAAGATCAATTTTGGACAAAAACGAAGGAAGTGGCGTGGGAAACGTTTATGATCGAATGCCGATCGACATTAGCACGGACGACCGTTTTAAGCGTACACAACAGAGAGGCGTGCCATATTGTCAGCCAAATAAAGGCGGGACCGATCAAAGGGAATGTTGTTGGCAGTGTTGGGAAACCGCGATCATGAGGTTAACACTACAAACCCTAAATAGCGCATGGGGCCGATAATTAGATAAGGATTGGTAAACAACGACGTTGTTGTTGAGAGTTTTCCCTAAAGCGCTTTTCAGCTGCACAGGCAGTTTTAATCAAAGTATCATGAAGCGGCAGTCCTAAGCTGGCACAGACCAATAAGAGCAGTCTCGCGTTACGAATAGGTCGACCTTAAGGCGAAAATAAAAGTAGAAACGTGCACTGGAGTGCACTTAGAGAGCAGAGAGCAGTCATAGTTCTTGTGCAATTAAAAAAGTGATATGTGGAGGTGAAAACGGCTTTGTGGAAACTCTTTGGGAACACCGAGGAATGCGACAAGGCAGTCGTGGACAGGCGGCACGGCGCCGGGTGCGACGGAGCAGCAGTAGAGGCCCTGACGCGATACTAACAACAACGCGGCCCTTACAAAATGCCCTACGCCTCGGAGTGGTTCACTCTCGTTCCGTGGATCAAGGAGACAAACAGAAATGCGCAACACCGCGCGAGATATTTGAGCGCGGGGAAAGGGATGCCGTTTTGGAAGAAGTAGCTTTTTACGAGGCCAGCTGGCCTCGGCCAACAGAGGCTCTGTGCGCTTTAAAATCAATAGTGTCATCGCCGGCAATTGCTGTCCCCAGCTGGCCGCAAGCCGCTCGCAATTTGGGCGCCGCCGACGATAACACCCTCACGATGTTCCAAAACGGCTTGCACAGGGACCGCGACGAACAGTGCCAGATGAAGGGGGCGGCGGAGGAGACGACGGTAAACAGCTCGTCCGGGGAGGGAACGTGCCGTCTGTGGCTGACGGCAGTGCCTATATCCGCTGTTTGCTGAGCGGTGTGCAAATACATTTTCTGGGCTTAACGGTACAAACAGCGCCGCGCCTCAAAGACAACGCAACGTTAAGAAACCTGATACATATACTTTGATCTTTCGACGTCTTCCTCATTGAAAACAGTTGATGCATTGGAAGCAAACAGGTAGACCCAAGATTGCAGTATCTTAATTTTACACCTTGTGACCCTCAAACGGCTGAGGGACCGCGTTAAACAGAGAGGCAAGCATAGAAGGAACCACCGCGTGCTGGAACCCGGTTTATCACTGGTTTAGAGGAACCAGCCGCTTCAGTTGGGACTTTTGCGCAAAGTTGATACATATTCAACTTTCTCTGCCGGCCTATCGCGTGGTTGTCAGTTTTCGCGCTACGTCAGCAGCGGGTTGTTGTGAAACAAGCAAGCAGATGACCACGGCGCCAAACGATCGTCGTTTACGCGTACGTGATTTTGTTTGCGACTGCGCGTGGACGAACAACATTCAAAACGCACATAAGGGGTTTGGTGGTGGCGGGGGTGATGGACAAATTAACGGAGCGAAAGACAGGCAAAGGCGTAGAGCTCGCATTAGTGCAGTCTTATTGTGTAATAACACAACGACACGGCCAAACAGCGAAATCTCCGCGGTCCGTCATCGGCCTGCAGGTACTGCCTACAACGGGTTTGCCACGGCCACCGGCCGAAGCGGTGCACAAACGTCGTCTGCTCTGGGAAGCAAGCTGCCGACCGTTGGGGAAATGCCTCGAGGACAAAGGTGACGCGAGCGAGCTGAGGGTTCGTGGAAAGAGATGTCGCCACTGCGATTTCGCTAAGCCAATTAAGCGGCATGAAGGGGACTCAATTCAATTTGCGAAACGTGCCGGTGACGCGATTCATTCGTAAACGGCCGAGCCACAAAAATCAGTTTTAGGCATAAATGCGTGGTATGACACAATGGGCCACATGTGCCGGCATAGCCATTAGCGAAATCCGATTTCCCCGTCTGCAAGTTCTCACAGCGACACATCTCGATAGCTGTGACTTCTGTTCTGTGCTGGGTTGTTTTTTCACTTTGAAAATATGATAGAGTGTTATTTACGCCCGGGGGAGAGAAGTGAGGAAAATATCGGTAAAGGCCAGATGTTAACGCATGGTTGGCAACCCTGCGACAAGCGGCTTCAAATGAATGCCAAAGCAGGGCTAAATCATGTGAACACACGCTGAATTCAAATGGAAGCAAATGAATGGTTGGTTGCAACCACAAAGTGCATCTACCAGGAACTGTTTTCTCCCACAGTGGATCAACATATTGATGGTAAGATACCGATCCTATTAATAGAGCACTCGTCTGGTAGTTTTGTCCCTAATGGTAAACACGCTTCTGTTGGGCTCAACACCACAATATCTTCTGAATAGCGCTTTTGAGCGCATCTGAGTAGAACGGTGAATAGTAATCAAGCGGCATGCGAGAAGCGGGGAAAACACACCTTTCCAGTTGGTGACCAACCTCTTGTAGCTGTATGCCTTATTCAGTCACCTTCCGTTATTACCTCTCACCCAGGAGATGCGGAAAGTAAGTTGAGTTGATTGAAAGTGACCAGTCTCGAGGTCGCCCTCGCACAGTTTTTGTTTTTCGGCGACAAAAGTGGTTGGCGATGACAATGCCATCTGTGGTGTTGCCCGTTTGGCACTGTGTCTTCTCCGTCGAGAACTTCGATAAGAAACGTTTTAGTCACGTACGTGCGACTTTGAACCATAGTCAGTGGTGTGTTTTGTCATTTGACTGGCGCTGAGGACGTGATAGTCGCTGAATGTGAGTCATTCACCGAAATTCATATTGGCAGAACGCACGGGATGGGATCGTGATGAATCCGACTGAGGGAACTGTCTCGGTTATTGTTGATTGTTATTTATACCGGTAAAAGGCGCGTGAGAGACAATTGAGTCACTGCAGAGTCAGCTGAAACAAAGAAGATCTCGTACGACTTCACTATTTTGCAATGGATAAAAAACCTTTATTCCCTTCATTTCCCTTTATCCACTTCAACTTAGAACACAATACAAATATATGTACAATTGAGCAATTTAGAGAACGCAAATTTCATTAATCTTAATTCTTTGGAGACAGTATAATGAAGATTTTAAAGGACCACTAAACAAGTTCTAAAGGCATAGCAAATGAGTTGTGTTGGACTCCTGAAAGGGCAGTGCGATCTTGTTGCGTAGCGTGTTGACTCTCCAGAAAACATCAAAATGCGTTCGAATGACGATAGTTGGACTGAAGAATGAATGTGGTTGGAATGAGCCACATTTGAATTGCATTCGTTGCATTTGTTCTCTTGCATGCATTGCATTGGAAAGATCAAAGGTTATATGTGCAATTTGAGATGATTCCATTTTGATCACTTATGTCTACTTGGCGTTCATACAACAAAACGTCTATCGAGCCCACTCTCATTATATTAGCATCTCAAGAAATCCCAATATTGTTTACTAATGATGGAAGATTTTAAACTTAGACCTTAAGCTCTAAATATGGTTTTCCTCAAATATTCACATTCCCACAGATGTCACAGGAATTTTTCAACTTCTTTCACATGCTATTTGCTTTCAAGCTTATTTGCGACGATTAAACTCCTGTACCTTTTGGATTAATGCGCGATCGTCCTTTAGAGTATAAAAAACAAAATAATAAGACTTCTATAGTGATAATGACACAAATTAGGAATAAAGGGGAAATTCCCTACTTCGCTTGGACAGATTTGTTAATAAGTGAACATCGAAATTTAGTGGGTAACCGCATTGAAAATGAGACGCTCTGTATAGTAAAAATAGAGATTCTGCCAGATTAATGTGTTTTGGACTTTTTGCAGAAATCACTCTATCCAATAACACTGTTGCTTACATGCTGCTAGGTGATAATATTTATCTCGTCGCAGACACGTGTTGAATCTTCCTGTGTTTACTCCATTTCTGGTCGTGTTGACTACCTGAGGAGAAATAGACTACTTGAAGCTCGCTGCAAAGACACAGATTTTCTCCATCAGCAACGTCATTGTCATAAGTCAAAGATGCAATTGAAGGAAACGAATAATTTACTCTCTGTCAAACAAAGCCCTCATAAAACATTAAATGGTTTTGATGAGGTTGACTTCGTTTCGTCGATGTCTCGGAGAACGACGACTCCTCTTTCCGTTGTTGGAGCTGGCGTCGGATGACCGTTCAGAGTCTGGAAAGCTTGAATTAGACAATAACGGGATCTTTTAGTGTTTACAGGTCCAATGTAGAAGATTTGGGCGACTTCGTCTCCAGCACGATACGGGTTCCACTGCTGTTTCGTTGACTGGATTGGCTCGATAATGGACCCTACATCAGAACATAGACAAATTGTGATAGTACGCGGAACGCATTACCTTCTATTGTTCTGAGGGGCCGTCTTGGGGCGGCAGACATTGGCCTCAAACGACGCTTCTCCAAGCGACGTTCGCACTCGGAAACCTCCTCATCGCTGAGGGGTATCACCGTCTCGTTTTGCATGGTTCCCGGAGAAGGCTCCTCTCCGCCCGAGCGATCCGACTCTTTTTCGAACTCTGCCTCAATGGGCTCTTCGGTCGTCTTTTTGTCCTTTGCTTCTTCATGGTCGTCCACGTCTGCAAATCCATCATTTAATCTGCGCATTCTATCTAAAGTAGGGGAACACTTTGATGCGCATCCCGTGGCACTAATTCAAAGTAATCGCCGTACGATTTGGAAGCTAATGCTATTTTTTGGTTCTCAAATTGCGTTTGTTTTTGCGCTGATCGGTGCCTTCGCTGAACGGCAAATAAGTCGATCATTATCGTCCTCATTACACCTCGTCGTGTAAGCCTCGATTCATATTTCTCCACGGGGAGAGCGCGTCCAAGCAGAGTCGCTGCCGCGTTCCCCTTTTCAGTTCAGACGTCAATTGTGTTCCTCTGCTACTTCACCTGGATAATCTCGCGCTGTCATCCAGCTAAGAAGGCTTCCACCGCCACGAGACACTTAACCTCGTCGTGGGAACCACTCGGAACACGCCTTCGTGCACAACTTCGTGCTCTCCAAGCGGAGTGGGTTACACGGCGATACCCACTTAAGCCGCCTTACCTAGGCGTGTGGCTTAGCCACACGAGGCGAAGGTCGTTTCACGTGCATGATGAACCAAACTCGACTAATATATTAAAGAGACTATTTGACGTTCCCCTGAGAAATAATTTTTGCGTATGAACAGAAAACACAATTTCAGTGCACTGTGTGCTATCGGCATGTAATTGGAAAAAGAAATAATTGGTGGCGCGTCACAGAGAAGGCCGCTTTTGCCAACTTTTGCTTTCAGCAAACGAAAGACTGCTTGGCGTGCTGCTCCTCAGCTTGTTACCACGAAGCTTTGTTTTCCAGCTGATAGCTGTGTCAATTACCAACCAAGGAACGCCATCACCACAACTAAACGTTAAATGCTTTCTAAGTTAAAATGAGTCGCTCCGATGCGCATTGGACTTCAATTCGTCGTCCCCTCTGCGAAGCGACGTCTGCCTTGCTACTACGTAAATAACGTCCCTTTTCTATTGCAACCGCACAACTATTCCTCTGTTTTACCGTGCGCCCGACACTTACCCCGAATATCCTTAAATTCGACTTCAGGAGATTTCGTCTTTTCACGTGTTTCACCGGCGGCTGCTGGCTGCTCCGGTTCGTCGTCGTCTAACTCTGCGCTGCTACTCGTCACACGGCTAAAATGGAGCTGAGTAGTTAGTGTGTTGTACTCTCCATGGACCTCTGGCTACACCATGAGCAACGTCGACGCACTCGTAATCTTTTCCTCCGACGCGCCCAAGCGGTACGTGTCTAATTCTTTAAAATGAGTACGTCTGCTCTTGTGAACGAAGATCCGCTTATACGCATGCTACAGCTATTACTTTCATTTAAGTTGGCTATCCATATATGCCATATAACAAAGAATCGCTACTCTCTATTCACCTTATTCTCTGTTCCGTATACTCTACCGTATACTCTGTGATTGGAAACTTACGGTTGCACCGGCCGCGGACGGACTCGCTCGCTCACTTCCCGGTCCTTGTGCGTAGGGGTTACATTGTATTTTCTTGGTTCGTAGTCGGCCGAGAGAGCTCCACAGGTGTTGAAGTAGACGACGAGCAAAATCCACCCGCAAAGAAGAATGAGTGCGCCGCTTCCCGCGATTAACGCTAAGAACGCAAACAATTTACATGATAGGCTTGTATTGCGCCCACCTATTAGCCACCACCTTGACTGATATGTCTCCTTGGCACTGTTCAGAGCTAAATAACGTGTTTGCAAGGAGAGAGGTTTCAAAAGCGTGGCTCACCTCCTACCGAGGCGACAGGGTACTGTAGCCTGGCTGAGATGTGAGTGTAGGGAAGAAGGAGGAGATCCTGCAGGATAACCTCAAAAACACGTGTGTGTGCCCTCTATGATGGCGGAGACGTCATGCTTACATCTGCCGATACAAGTTTCCTATTGACGAAAACGACGAAGGATACGACTGCTTCGCGGGCTCGCCTCTCAATGCTCACTATCTGAAAACTGAAATACTGCCCTATGGCATGTGCACCGTTCCTCCTGAAGCCTCTATTTGAGACCTATTGGGCTGCGTTTACATTTCTGAAATTTGCCTACGCATAAGTGAAGTGAGTGACTCGGCCGTGTGCATGGAACCTATCGTATTACGCACGTCTGAAAAGTCCCTTGTCGCCGCCGCCGCACCTATACTCAGGATATTAGCCGCCGCATTTTCTCCCTCGCCACAGGCCTTTGTTTATTTTCTTGTTGTACGCCTCATTGCTCCTAGGCGCCCGCCACGCCATCGTTGTGCTCTTTAAGTCCAAAATATGACGCGCGCGCGACCTCCAAACTAGATTCACTTAGTGCAATCAAGCTTTCCGATGTTGCTTGTTAAGTTAGCCGGCGGACGGCTTGTAATTAGGCACACATTGTTAAGGCGCGCCGTTTGATCATCACGCGGCGGCTTCGACGACGTCGGCAAGTGGATTGCACAGAGCAGTGGCGGCGTTGAGTGCGAGTAGAAGGCAAGTAGGCGAGCCAAAGAGGCTTGGGATTGATTTGCGGACATCGTCCGAGCGATTAAAATTCGCCGGACATTGGTCCTTCGCGCCGCCGGGCACTACTGCCGGCCGTGTATGGCACGCGCCGTCGCCCGCATCACAGGCCCCGGCAGTTGACTTGATCGTGTACTTTTGGCGTCCTTTATGGCGCCCCCGGGCGAATCCAACTGCCGCAATCGCCACTTTGGTTATGCAGCACGTTTGCCTCTGGCTGCTTTTCACTGAGCGAGATCGATAGCCGCGTGTTTTTCCATGCGTCGCTTCAGTCGCGCAACGTGAGTGAACCTAGGCACTTTTGGACAGCGGAGCAATTATGCGTCTCACAAGCACGCTTGTTGCCCTTTGGCGTCAACTTTCCAATTCGGTGCCCCTCACCGCCCGTGCGGCCTCTATGCCGCGCGCCGCTTCCGCAATGGACCTCGACGGCGATAATTTTTCTCGGCTTCACGACAGTTAAACGTTTAATTTTGTTGTTAGACGTGTGCGGACCACCCTCATTAACATTCCCACGACGACGTTATTATGCATATTGTTTTTTCTGCGCGCAACAAACCTCTTCCGCACGGGATAAGCCGGAAGTTCCGCTAATCACGGGGATAAGGAATTATTTCCTAAAGGAAACCGACCTCGACCGCAACTTTTAGATTGCTATACTCCATATTCGAGCCAAACACCGGGGCGTCCTGCTGTAGATGCGTGACAGTTCGCTTCTCGAGCGCATCGCCGACTACATCCCCTAGTCGGCTGGAAATCTCGGCGCGATCAAGAGTTGTCGTTTGGTCAACGCCAAGCGCTGAAATTATGCAATGAGCCATGAATCCGGGGCGAGATTTTAGTGGACATCGATTAGTGCCCGGTGGAAGTCAGGGATTTCGGGATTTATAGACCTCCCTTTTTAGTGGCTACTTTTTGTACTCCTATTAAGAGTTATTATCCCACTTAGCGAGATTTACACAAGCGTGCAAAGGAGATTTAGTGAAACGATCTTACTTATTTGGAGGACGTAGAGGCTGCTGTATTGGTGCCGATGGTTCGTTGAGGACTCCTTGTTCTCTGCAATGGAGCTATTGCACATTGACGCGCCGCTGCCGACTCGAAAACGGTAAGTTTGCTCAAACGACGGCCCACTTTCATTTATTGGACTCGCACGCATCCTAATTGTGTTTATTCTTCTTACATATCGTTCCGGAATGGGAACCGTTCCTAGGCTTAAGAGCCTCGTTATTGATCTCTGTCTGAGCTGGCGGGTGGCGAGGGAAAATTGTTTATATGACATATGCGTGCGCCATGTTTCCCCGTTCTTAGGCTGTTGCGTACATGCATGTTCTGAGCAGCAGCAGCGTGCGGGAACTCGCAGCATACGGCCCAACCGATGGGGCCAAAGTCTGATGGAGAATATTTAAGCGAATAATTTAATATGTCAGATGCGTGTGCTTTTAGTCATGCCGTTAGGCTTTTGAGGTCAAAGAGAGTTACGAACCGCTAAGGGGTGCGTCTTAGCACGAGAAACGTGTGAGGTTATTCTAGAACCGTTGTTAGTATTACCTCGCACGGCGACCGTCACGGACAGTTTTAGTAACATGATTGACCGTCAAAAAACGGAAACGAATGACGTCTCTATCACACTAGGATGATTCAGTTCAAATTAATTGACTCGACTTCTTACAACTTAAGCTCATAAACGTGTCCTATGACATCACAAATGGCTTGTTTTCCTCGGAATCCTGTTTTTTCCGTGTGTAAACGTCGCTTAAAACGGCGAATGTGACAGCAGCAGGGCACAGTGGGGACCGGGGAGACCGTACTCCGTACTTCAAGCACCGTGGGAAAGTGGCAAAAAGGTCCACTCTTGAAGGATCGAGCCGATCGCGCGTCTGCGCAAATCGTCTCCAGAGCCGAGAGAAAGAGAACTGTGCCCAGCAGAGTCCTTTCTAATGAGCTTCCGGAGTTTGTGGTAACGAACGGCTACGATGCGCTACTGCAAGCATCGCAAAACCTGGCACTCCGCTCACTACTTCCCGCTGTTCATTGTAAGTTCTTCAGACTCACTGATTTGCGCTGCCGGAAGGGAATTAGTCGTTCATACAAGAACGGATCCTCTCCCCCTCTAGCATGTCTTCGCATCTAATAATGAGATCTTTGTTTGCAATGGACGCGTGTAAAAAACGTTAGATTTGGCCCTTTTTTGCAAAAACTCAATAGAATTACCGAAAAAAAGTCGGAAGGTTTGCAGTTCAGAAAAAGCAAGAAAGCCCTTGCAATCGTCCTACGCTGGTAAAAGGCCCCTTTCTTAGCGGAAAATGTGTGCAGTCGGGAGACGTTAAACGGCATCCACTCAACTCCGCGTTTCAAGTTGACCAACCGCGAAATTATTGAATGATTTCACCCCGTTCTTCACGCTTGATTTGAAGCTTGCCTCTAACCAATTAGCTAAAAGCTGTAAACCTGGCCGACGGCGCTAGACTCGCAACATTCTTAAAAAGAGCACGAGTAGTCGCTTTCCGCCTCGGCTCGCCCCCGCCTACTTACTACTACTCAGAAGCGCGTCGGGTTAGCGGACACTACGCGATTTTCTATTTCGGCGTTCATTAAAATTGGTCATAAAGGTCTGGAGTTTCCGGCTGCTCCGCAGTTATCGGCGAGTTATGAAGCGCGCATAACGTTTTCTTGGCCAGAATTGGACTTATCGGCCAGGAGAGGGAGAGCGACCCTAGTTCCGTAGAATGACTCCGCGGTTTAACGTTTGAATTAATGGCAAAACAAGGATAACCTGGAGACTGGTGAGTAGGTCCTTGCGCCAGGAACACCTCTGGCGCGACGAGGGCGAACAGAAGTAGGTGCGCGGCCATGAAAACTGTTTCGCAGATGGTGTGTAGGGGTCTTGGCCGCGTCGGCTGGATTTGAGCGCGGATTATGTGGCTTGTCGGCTAGCCGTTGTCATGGTGTCGCGCAGCATGCTTTGACTCACCGATCACCGTGGCGACAAGCGCTACGTCTTTTAATTAAGATCACCACACTTATGTGTGTCTTAAGGTTAACCCTCAGGTGCGCGCGATCGATTATTCTTCTATTGGCTTGTTGTTGCTCGTTACACTTTGTAGGCACGGTTCCATTTCATTCCGCGTGGGAACACGCGTTTTCCGCCGCGTACTTCACGTACGCTGCGGCTTCTGACGGAAGCTCGGACGTTCTGCTACCAGCGGAAATGTGACGCCAATTATATGTGCTGTCGCGTACTCGCGTTCTCTTAGGTCTTTAATGAGCAAAGGCGCGTCAAATGACGACGCTTGAGGATAATGAGGTAAATTAGCGCATTGATTGTGCGTAACTCTCAAAACATGCACTCCTACTACGACGCTTACCACTATCGCTTTTCGTCTCTTCGTTGATATTCGTGCTCGCAGTGTGTTGCCGCTTTTAACGACTGTCTCCTCGAAAATTCCGTTCGCAGAGCTCAGAATTAAAAAGGCCAAAACAAAAGAGCTACTAAGAGAAAATAACTTAGAATGGTCCAATGGAGTTGATTGGGTGAGAACGCACGAGAAAAGAACACAGACGCGCGACGTTTTGAAGGGCTTTCCGCATGACAAAAGGCAAAACAAGCGGTTAGTGTCGTCGATAAGTTAATACGTGCGTTGTATGCGCCGAAAAAAGCCCACTTTAGAAAATCTCGAACGCCTATACGTGTCGCATGCGCCGCATGCCAGTCGCGTTGGCCATGTCCCGGGGGTTGCTATTCGATGCACGCAGAGATGGCTCTCAAGTGTGAAACTAGTGAATTCGTATTCCGTCACAGTGCTCGAGAGTCTCCTTGCAATCGTTTTCCGCGAGTTCTATTCGGCCGTTGCCGAATAGGGGATAGCGTGGGTTCATGTGGCGCGCATGGGGATAGGCTCGCCTAGACGCCGCTTCCCTCGTACACGACCCCGAGCAGCATTCGAACCTCGTTCCACAAATAATAGCTCATTTTCGCACAAATATGTTTTGGAGTGTCGTAAATGTGCTTATAAAATTCTTAGGTGTAATCTGCGCACTCCCTGCACCGACGCGCTATACTTCGTCCGTTGTTTATCGGTCGTACTTAGCGTGGCATGACCGTTGGACAAAGCCATGTTATCGCTGTTAAAGCTGCCTGTCGCGATGATCCCCACGTCGTCGTTGTAGAGTGTTCATTTACCTCAACTCGCCGCCTTGAAGAGTCTGCCCTTGGCAAGTGGTCGCGACAAGCGCGCCAACTTAATAAATTGGGTGCTTGACAAGTGACACGACGCTAAGGACCGGCTTTATTGCCGACACATTTATCCTCCAAATGTATTGTTTCTTAATTGATTGTCCGAATTATGGAGTACTTAAGCCCATCAGCGCCTATGGCGTCGTTAGGGCGTTCCGCCGGTACTGTGGGTACGGCGTTCGGGCAGAGTCCAAGAGTGCGGCTCTTAGACGAGTGACGAAATCCGTGTCTCTCCTCTCTATTGCTTGCTCTACCATTTGCGGCGGCGATCTTCGTGTCTGGGTAGTCTGAGTAGCGCAAGGGGAGCCGAGTTCGTAGCTACGGAGACTCTTCGAGAGTCTGCGACGGGAAAACAGCGAAGCAACTTTTTAGATATTAATAGGGAAGAAGCGCAGAACAGAAGAGACAACCAAGCGCAAGCGTCGTCCTTCCAATATTAATGCTTTTTCCCTAGTCTTGACGGTTTCTCCGCTTTTACCCTTCCGTGTAATATTGAAATTCCTACACGCGGCGCCCTCTCCACCATCCCAAATGATCTTTTCGGGTTCGGCGCTGCGCGGCTCCAGTTGGTGAAACGTCTTGGCTCCGGGCATGTTGCACAGGTCACCACGATGTCCCATCATGGTCCATTGTGGCCTCGTGGGTGTAGCCACTCTGTGTTGATAGCTTTTTTCTTTGCTGCTTTTTCGAATTGGGACCGCTGTTCGGACCGACGTTTCAGACGTGTTCTTGTCACGGCACTGAAGCGGTAGCAAGGGCGAAGATGTTTAAACCGAAGCTGAACAGGTGCTCTTGTTGCACTGTGTCACTGGCGTTGCCGTTGACTTCCTCTCATTATTATAGGCGTCGTATCCGATCAGGTAGGGGCTGGCGAAAAACAAGTAAGCTATCGCGTTAACCGCCCTCCGCTTCTTCTGTCCCTTAAGTGCTAATTGAGAAGGGGCAAATTAGGTTAAGGGCTTAAAAAAGTTGAAAAGTGTGAGGCGCACGGAATCTCGTGGAGCGTTTTAAGTAGTGCCAGACGACGAAATAGGGTTGCTCCTTTTATTTCTCTGCAAATTAGATTGCCAACTTTCGGCTCAACCCATTCTGCGGCTGCCTTCTAAGCTGAACGTCGTCGGCTCAAAGAGGTTAGAGATTGGGCAATATGTGTGTGCTGCACAGGGGTTATTCCATTATCGCCCTCTTTCATTGTTGCCACCCTCGTCGTGAATACCGCTGCAGGCCGTTCTCGTATTTCGCGCGCCCAGCGCTGTTTACCGCCGCCACTGATAGTTGACCTCGTTGTTACAATAGCCGTCGGCCCGGCGATCAGACGAGGACTTTGTTTTGTGCGAAGTTAATGAATGTAGCCGATTGATTGAAGACAGACCGGGCCGGCATTAAGTAGTCAGGGCAATTGTGGGACAGCTGTTCCTCTCCCGCGTAGCAGGCAGATGCCTTCGTAGGGACACGATCGCCTTTTGCTTCGTGTGGTCAAAAACAACAACTAGGGCGAAGACGGAAAACGATGGCAATTATTGAGTTAATTATATATTTCACTTTCTCAGCTTTCGAACATTGTCCCATGTGAGTTTGGAATTTTCCTAACAAGGATCGTTTAAAATTGAGTGCTCCTTTGCGGCTTTATCACCGCGAGCCTCTCGCCGCCGGCGGCTCCATCCGTGTGCGAGCATGTCCTCGTTGCGCGACGATTGCCCTCGAATTGGAGAAATGTCCGAAGCGCGGAGAAGTGTTCGGCAAAGTTAACAGCGCGTATATGCGATCCGATTTATGGCCGCCCGACTGAAGATGGCAATGATGCACTCTGTCTCGCTCGCGGCTAGTTCCTCCTCGTTCTCTCTTGTCGGCGGGCGACTTAGCTCATTAAAAGACGTTTAGCGGATGTAGCGTTTCTCCGCTGGACACCTTTAGCCCTTTTTCGCCTCCGTGCTTCCCTGCGCGGTGAACCCGCGAAGTGTCGCTGCGCTAGGAGCTCACCGCGATACGACCACCTCCGCTGATCCGCTAGCTCCTTAGATTTCGCGCTTCCACGCCAGTGCTTCTTGTGTGCCGCGGAGAGAGAGGTTGGAGTGAGTAAAGGCACGTCTTCTCCTAAAAAATCTGGCAAACTTGGAAATTAATCAAACATGACCGCTGCTAACCTAATGCACTATGCGTGTCTGAGCTAGAGAAGACATGGCACATATATGTACTTTGCCTCGGGAGTGCGTTATCAGCACGCGCACTCAGAGGCTTCATTTCCGTGAACACATACAAAACGCGCCCCGGTCAACGACTGTCCCTCGTTTCCCCATTTCTCCACTCACGGCCCTCTGTTTCAGCACACAAATTTGAAAAAATGCGACAAGTTAAACCACGTGTCTCGCTTCCCAGTTCATCCTTCGAGTGCTTCGCCTCACGACACTAAGTTCTCTCGAAGCTATCTCAACAAGGAGAAGAAGGTAGGTCAGCACTTTTATTCATGCTTATGCCACTCTCCACGGCCAGGAGAACTCCTTTCCGAGTTCACGGTGCTCTGTGCAGGCTTTTTCGTTTTTTCTTCAGGCCACATTAAAATTAGAGAGTAATTTCGTGGGACGGCATCATCTTGCTTTGAAATATGGCTTTAATTTCCCGAGAATTCTTTCCCTCAAAGGATATTAGCTTCGTTATTTGATGGCCGCTTTGCTGACACTTTCGCGCTCGCGCTCCAACTCAGTCAGCCGCCGGCGGCTCCTTGACATTTGCGTACTTGTTGTTAAAGTTGTGAAAAATTGACCATACACCGCACTTACCTTAGCCATCCTCTCTTGAGGGTTGTCGCTATCGTTGTCGCCCCGATAGCAGCTAGGCGACGCGCTAACGGCGTTATAGCTTCGCGTTACCACTTAATGCCATCGTCGCCGTTCGAACTGACGACGGAGGAGATGTCGAGCGTCGGCGCCATACTCCTCGGTCTCGCTTCAGAACAACGTTTTCAGGTTGTCTCCGCAAGCATGCTGCTCTACTACCTGGCAGCCATCTTCAAGGGGTTGCACCCCCGGGTCGACGACGACTTCGTGGACAAGCTGAACTACCACTACACGTCCGCGATCATCTTTGCCTTCGCCATCATCGTCTCGGCAAAACAATACGTCGGTATGTTTGGAAGCACCTCGACAGTGGCCATAGCCGCGCGTGTTTCAGGCTACCCTATCCAGTGCTGGGTTCCCGCGCAATTCACCGATGCTTGGGAGCAGTACACGGAAAACTACTGCTGGGTGGAGAACACGTACTACTTGCCGCTTACTAGCGCGTTTCCACTGGAATACGGTGACCGGAGGTAGGGAAAATGGCTTCCGCATGCTTGCAACCGTTGAGCTTCAGAGCAAGACAGATCAGCTACTACCAATGGGTCCCGTTTGTGCTCGCTCTTGAGGCGCTCATGTTTTACATTCCTTGTATAATGTGGAGAGGATTATTGCACTGGCATTCAGGTAAGCAGACTTGTACTAAGAATATCCCAAGTGGCGGAGGCAGACGACGTCACTCGAAAGCCAATGCATTGTTCATTTATCAGCACTTGGAACGATGCATATCCGATGGGGTATCTGCTAATTTAAAGTGCTCTTCTTCAGGAATTAACGTGCAAAGTCTGACGCAAATGGCATGCGACGCGCGCATGATGGATGCAGACGCAAGAGCCGCTACGGTGCAAACGATCGCGGGTCACATGGAGGACGCCCTCGAGATCCAGAGAGAGGTAGTACGTATACATGGCGACATCTGGAGTTACTGGACCGTTTTTAGGTGACTGACGTGTCCGGCCTCTGTGTCGGTAAACGTTGGGGCTCCTACGTGACCTGTCTCTACGTGTTCATCAAATTGCTCTACCTTTTCAATGTCGTCGGCCAAATCTTTCTACTAAACACTTTCCTCGGCACCGACAATCTCTTCTACGGGTTTCACATTCTCAAAGATCTGCTAAACGGCCGCGAATGGGAAGTTAGCGGCAATTTTCCACGGGTTACCATGTGTGACTTTGAGGTGAGTGTCCGTTGCTCGCACGCCCGTGGCAGCCGTCTGTTCTCTAGGTGAGGGTACTTGGAAACGTGCACCATCATACGGTGCAATGCGTCCTCATGATCAACATGTTCAACGAGAAGATATTCCTTTTCCTCTGGTTTTGGTTCTTCATGGTATCAATAGTCTCAGTGTTCTCAATGGGTCACTGGTTGCTCATTTCGTTTTTGCCGGGACAGGTGGGTCACACTCACTGGCATACGATGGATTAATGGCGTTCGTATTTAGCATATGAAATTTGTGCGCAAATACCTGAGAGCTACGGACCTCGCGACAGACAGACAGTCGGTGAAAAAGTTTGTGCACAAATTTTTGGGCTTCGACGGGGTTTTCTGCATGCGAATGATCAGTGCCCATGCCGGAGACATCATGGCCACCGAACTGGTGGTCGCCCTGTGGCACAACTTCAACGACCGGGTGCGGAAGAGCCCGATCGAGATGTTTGAAGCGGGCGCAGGGCAAAGTCCGGCGAAGCTGGACGCGAACTTCAAGACCTGGCTACTAGGCCAAACAAGGTAAAAGACGTTCCATATTGTGGTTTTGGGTGGTGTTGTCCTGTGGCTAGAGATAAGTCTAAGAACTTGGCAATTTCGTAATAGATCGAACTAATTTGCAGGGGAAAGCCGCAGTTCGACGGCTCGAATCCAACAAGAGGCAAAAAACGACGGAAGTCGGACGGCTACTTCACTTTTGTATAATTCTCTTGTCAAGCTACGATGTCAAGTTTCAGCTTACTCCTGACTGATGGGACTTGGCAGTCTGCCAACGATGGTCTCCTCTGCCTAACTTTGTTCCTCGATGTGCTGGTCGTATTGGTCTCTTTTCACTGATGGTGCTCCTATTGTTCATTGGTCTAATTTGTCATTTCTTCGTTGAGTTCACTTCTGTAAACTCAGAGCAAAACTGCCATGGTGGCAAATTGAGCTGCCCACGAAATGCACAATACCCTGTAATCGTCCCACAAATACAAAATCTTCCACTTTATACTTGTATACGATTCCCTCCCCAGTTGTCCCAGTGTCTTCCGTTTCCCTTTTTGTATATTTTGTGTACCTTCGAGCGCCAGAGTTGTACTCGCGTCACAGTGCGTGCGACTGCCAATGCCTTTGGCGATATTCACAACTCAAAAGTCTTTCGACGCAAATCTAGTCAAATTTATATCTTTCTTATTTTATTTAAGCGAGTGCGCGGATTTCCAACAGCCCTAGTCACTCTTGACAACCTCACTTGCCCTCTCTGCTCGTTAAACTAGCGCGCTCTCTCCTCCTATCAGAAAGCTCAAAACTTCCATTTTCGTTTCCTTTTCACTCTTCCCTCTAGTTTAATCGATATTGGGCGCCTTTCAAGGCCAAAAAGCTAATATTTAGATGGAGTGGCTCTTGACGAGGCGTTCTCTAAATTATTCTCTTCCGAACTTTTACTGTACTTCCTATTCATCTTCTTCTTCCTTGGACTTCCATGTGCATGATGATTACAGAAATAAAGAGTTTACATGACAAGGTAGAGTTTATTACAAGTTCTTCATCGATAACAACGCTTACAACAAATCAGGATAGAATATATAGTCAACAACAGATAACGCGGCGTAGCAATAATAATTAAATGGAAGCGTACCTAAGGAGGGTGTGCGATTCAACAAAGGCTGAGACAAGCGACAGCCGTCGAACTTCAAACATCAGCTCCATAGTCGTTGAGGGAGAAACTCTCGAACACTCGGAAACCGCGTTGAAGCCCGACAAGGAGGACACGATTGAAAGTATATTTGGTATGAGGACGACTGACAACAAGACCACACCTTTTATCCCTTGATAAAATGTTGTCATTGGCGATAAACCATAAGCAGAACTGGGGATACATTGGAAGATTTTTAATACCCGAACCGAGCGTTGTTAAAAATTTATGGTTTTGTAGCACGAAAGAGGCGATTGACAGCTGGTGAAGGGAAATATGACTGAAGAAGCAAGTGGTTGAGAACATGGTACATATGATACATATCTGCACAAATCTACAAAGCCCAAGTGAAAACATTACCACCGGGAGATTCGCAGTCCAATTTGAGCCCGTCATACCCACGAAAGAGAAGAGTGAAAGGAGAACAAGAACGCTAGCAGTTTGAGGAATCATTTGGAGAGTTCGGGAAATTCGTCGGACATAGTACGTTTGCCACAAATGGCACAGAACTGTTTCTTGGAAGTCCAGTCTTTGAAGCACTGCAAATCGACAGTGGTCAGCTTCGCCCATCTCGGGACGGAGTTACCTTTTCGTGGAGGAAGTGCATACACTTCAAGGTGCGATGCTGCTGTTGTGTAGCGATTGGCATGACACAGAAACCGCATACCATTGACTCTTCGTTCCTGTTCACCTTCCGCTGAAGGCCGCCTGCGAATCGGTTCAGCGTGTGGCAGAACACTTCGAACAAGGTGCTCATCGCAGTGCTCGTGCTGCTGCTGCTCATCGACTGTGGCTTGGCTTCCGAGTTGCGGAGGGGTTCAAGAAGTTCCTGTAAGCACACATATGACAAACTGTTGGATCGTGCTATCGCTTACGGGATTCTCGAGAAGGAGAAGACTGATGCTGCGAGTGAGCGCTTCTACCATGACTGGAGTCACGTCCGCTTGGTTCTTGATGCAGTAGGACTTGACCTTGTCACAGAAGCGATCGAAGTAATCAACGAGAAGTTGACTAAAGCGAGTGCAAATTAGTCAATGTTATTGTGAGAGCCACATACTTGCTGGCACCGGGAAGGAGGTAGTTCATGTGATTGAAGAATTCGTCCTTTAGCTCTGTGGTGTTCATGCGGAGAAGGGGTGATTCAGATCGACTCTCAGAGGCTTGCGAAGTGTCCGAAGTGGTGTAACCCTGCCAGGTGCTGTTTGACCAGCGCCCACCGTATGTGGCCGGAACGTCGCTGTATTGATTCGGTCCGTTTCCGTTATGCATTGGTGGAGGGACACCCGCTGTAATTAAAATGTTTATTTTATCTGATTGTTCTCACTCGCGTTACCTTCAACAGCCCACTCAGGACCACGGCTCGGATCCCATCCATTTCTGGACCGCGCAATCATTGAGTTATTGGGTGTTCCGGGAGCGGCAGGCGTCGCAGAAGCTCCAGGAGCTCCAGGAGCGTACGACGTGGACGGCTGCTCCATCGACAACGAGCGTACGGCCGCGTATTCAGCTCCAATGGGGCCAAAAGTACGAGTGCTGGAACTGGCGAGCAGGGACTCCGTGTAGTTTTGCAGAGGGTCGGACCACGGCCAGGGCGAGATGGAGATGCTGCTCTGGGGTGCGGACATCATCTGTGAGGGTGAGGCCGGAGAAGGACCCATGTTCGTCGTGGACTGAGGACGGGCAGGAGTTGTGCAAACAGAGTTTCCGTTGATGTAGGCGGATGGTCGTACTCCGATTGGCGTCAAACAGATCGGATTTGGTTGAACTGGCTTGGTGTTAAAGTTGACACTGGGAGTGCTTTTCGGGACAGGAGAACCGGGGATTTCGACTGGCAATGAACTTCCGGAAGGGACACCTGTGCCATCACTTGATTTAACTGAAGCTTGGGAAATGGGCCGCGAACCAATTACACCGGGAGCGGCCGGAGATACGTGCTTCTCAGAGGGGGAATTCTGTGGAAGGACAAGCTGGATTCTGGGCGGGCCGGGTGGAGGCTTTGGGACGGCGATTTTCGGCAGCTGTGACAGAAGTTTTCCGTTCTTGATGGAGGTAATGTGTGTTTGGAATTCTGTCTTCGTGCCGTTGATCAATCCGATGATTTCTTCCTTCTTTGCACGCCAGTCACCGATGCTCTTGCGGACGACTTCGATATCTCCAGGGTTCCGAATTCTAGAGTAGCACGGTAAAATATCATTTTACAGGAGGTTAGTATACCTTTTCAGCGTTTCCTCGAGTTCGCGAACGTTCTTCTGACAATCGTCACGGGCACGTTCAAGGATTTGCAATCCGACTTCCAGCTTGTGCTCGAGCAGTCCAATTTCAGCCTTCTTTCCACGTTCGACAGCTGTGTTCAACGCAGACTGGTTCTGTTTGCGTTCCTTTAATAATATCGATAGAGTACGCTTTCAAAAGGATGATCTTACGTTAGCAAGAAGCGACTCGGCCTTTCGAAGAGCCTGTGTCTTCTCCTCCAATTGGTTGCTCATTTTACTGAGATCACCTTCACGCGAGCTCAGTTCAGCTTGGATGTGCTTCTTAGAATCAGACAGCGACTGTGTGTCTCGCTTGTACTTCAGTTGCTCTTCATTCAGCTTCCGTTGCAGCTGGACATTTTCTTTTTGAAGCGTGTCCAGCTGTTCGCGGGCTGCTGCGAGGTCGATGGTTAACTGACTAAACGACAAGAATTAGAAAAACAGTATAAACACGACCATACGCTTCGGCTTTAGCTTTCTTCTCCAACTTTTTCATCTCGTTCTTGCGTTCTTTAAGTGCCCTTTCATTCTTGTCATTCTTGTCTTTCTCCGCAGTAAGCTGGGCGGCAAGTGCCTGGTTTGTCTTCTTCATCTTCTCTTCAAGACGAGCACTGCGCGCTCTTTCGTCCTGGAGCTGATCCTTCACACTTGTGAGCTCAGTTGTCAGATTCTTGAATTTCAGAGCGATCTTCTCCACATTTCGTTTCAATCTAAATGGATTGAGATGAGAAATACATTATATAACGATATAATATCTTACGCAGCAGCATCTGAGGTCAGCAAGTAGCGTCTAGTGACCGTGACGCAGTCGTCAAGCCGCTTTTCTTCCTGGTTCAAAGCGTAGTCGCTTACGTCGTCAACAAAGTTCGTCGCGGTCGCTGGCTCTCGCTCGGGCGAACTCTCTATAGAAAGGCATGATTGTTAGCAAACTTACATATGCATAACATACCAGGAGTGCTCTCTTCTGACTCGATGACACCTTCGTTGGCAATCATGGACAGACAGTTCATGGCAGTTCGGACGTCTTCGCTGGTCGCGGCGTTCTCCATGGAGTCGAGGAATTCGCACGCCTTGTCAACGATTCTTCGGGTGTTCATGCAGTTGATGCTGACGATGGACATCGCCGTGATCGCTTGGTGGAATTTGTGATTCTTCACATTCGCCTTGACCCAATCTTCCAGGTAGTTGCTGTTAAGCAACTTCTGCGCTGTCGACTCATCCACCGTCGTGATCTGAAAAGCAGCAGCATAAGAGCTGACCTGACACAAACGAAGAACCTTGTGTTTGCCGGCGTTCGGATCCGCCTGCGAGGCGACGGTGTTGGCGAAGTGCTGGGCAAAGTTATGGTAGACGTCCATCGCGAACTCCATCGGCATGATGTTCATTGAGAAAGCTTGAGAGTTCAGCATTTCAGCAGAGAAAAAGGGGCATCCGCGCATACTGTTAAGTGAGTTGCCGTCCATGCTGTAGGCGAGAGTCTGCGAAGTCGATCCCGAAGTCGTGGAGCTGTTGCTGCTGCTGTCCGTCGAAGCGATGGAGCCGTTGTCCATGGTGCCGCTGGAGTCGTTCTGTGTCTGCAAATGCGAGTTACCAGTACCAAGATGGCATGTGGGATCTACTTTAGTCGAAGCGTTCGAGCTATCATCTTCATCCGCTTTGCTGACTTCGGTGGTTACGCTATCAGTTTCAGCCTTTTGAGACTGGTCGTTGGAACTGCGGAGAGGAAGACCGGCGTAGATGTCCACGATTGGAGGAATCTTTTCTTTGTTCTCCTGCGCCTCTTTGGCGGCAGCCGCCGCAGCCGCCGCGGCCGCTCTTCGCGTCGCTGACTTGCGGGTGGGCTGCGCAAACGGACGTCCTGCGACCTTCGGCTCCACTGGAGCAGACACAGGCTTCAAGCGGACAGCATCTTCGACAGGACCTGAAACGAACTATACAATAACATGCCAGACCGTAAATACGAACCTTGGGAAGTGGCAGGCGCGAAGTCGGTCTGACACATCTTATTGTCAGTAGTCGTAATAAGGTTGCAGGGTACTAAAATCTCCGGTTGCATTTCGCTTGGGTAGTCCAGGATATCGGCGTAGAAAGGATAACTGTCCACGTTCCGTTCATCAATGTCGTTCGAGTGCCGCATCCTCTTCCCGGGCGGAACATCTAGCTGGTAAGTACCGTACCCATAAGTGTCGTCCTCACTGCTTGACAGCTCATCGTCCCCATCTGTGGTGCACTTAAACTTAAAAATTGCAACACTACCAATAGGAAGTTGTCTAGTTTACTTTTTCCATTTTTTCCAATTTAATCGGCTGGCAGAAAAGCGTGGACGAGTCGTAGACGTGCTGCAGCTTCTTTTGGAATATCGGGTTGTTGACCGCTTCTTGAGGAGTCGGTGGTTGAGCCGAGAGGACTGGAAAACATGTTGAGGCAAAACCATGGAGAGGCGACTTACCATCCTGTCGGTAGATGTACTGCTTCAAGAAGTTCGTGTTCACCTCGTCATCGTCGAACAGTGGCTGAACGTGCGTATGCTTGAGATCGTCAGGCAAGTCGTTGCTGGAGTCGTGCGTCTGTGTCTTTCCCCTGGCATTGTCCTGGACGTTCGACAGCAGATCCTCGTTGAACTGCCCGGAGAGGATGGGTTCCGGCGGAGTTCCCGGTTCTCCCACCTGTGCCGTCGGTGGAGTCTTCTTTTGGACGACAGGCTGCGTGGGCACGGGTTCCGGAGGTGGCGGTACGGAAACAGGGGCATGCGTCTTGTTCTTAGCGTGGTTGGGCAAAACCGGCGGTGTTTTGGAGCGTTTTTCAAGGTCGCGTGATTCTTTGTGCTTGTTGGAGCAATGCTTATGGTTTCCCCTGGATTTGGTGGTGTTTGCACTAATCGCTTGCTTCAGCGCATTCAGATTGCTGACACTGTTTTCCTCGTCACCTTTAGAAGTATTGGTGTATTAGAGAGAACTATTTTGTTTAGCCTACCTTTCTCAATGCGTTCAATAGATTCTTTCAATTTCATTTCGATCAGTTTTAATTTCTGTGCCTCAAGTTCGGTCTTCCGCTCCGGGTCCTTATCTTTGCAAAATTTTAACGCACTCGCGTTGACTTCTATCGCTTTGTCGATAAGACCTCGCGAGCACTGTAAGTCGGCAAGACGTTTATAGTCCTGGATCTTTTTTCCAAACTGCTCTTGCGTGCTAAAGTGACGTGTCACAAATGCCGACATAAGGACACTTACAGGATGTTCTTCGGTGCCTCAGCCTTCACAGATACTTCCAAAATTACGTTGTCATCCTTGATGTACCCCTGACTCTCGTCCAGAATGTCCTAGAAGCGGATAGTAAAACAGTACGCACAACAGTTTCTTACCGCCCAAGTCATGAAACAAGAATAGCCCCAGTCGTTTTCTTTAGAGGTGTACGTATGGTTTGTTTTTCTCGTGAAATGAGGCACTCCTTGCTTCTGTGAGATGAGGCGCAATTCCGCAGCAGCTTGACAAGACCACGAACTAAATGCACAGATATGATGGCTGGCTGGTGGAGCGGACAACATACTCGGAGTACGCGTCAGGACAGCACTGCAGGAAAAATCCAAGGCACTTCTGGGTTCCTTTCTTCTGTACGACATGTTGTCGAGGCATAACCATGATACGCCTGAAAAATGTGAGGCTTACAAAGCCAGTAGAACGCAGTGACGTACCAAGGCACATTTTGGATGTTCTTGCATGGTCCGCGCACGGTGTCGGCCATATTCCTAAAGCTTTGGATAAGCAGACGAAGTGTTCCGTCTGAGTTGCTTCCCGATGGGTCAGCCGATGACGTCATCGGAGTAGCGGAAGCTGAAAAACAAACGATGAATCACGGGTCAAAACACAAAAAACAAATACCTAAAGATTTCGGAATACGCGGATAATCAGGATGGTCGTCAGTTTGGCAGGCGACGCTGGTTTTTGCCCTACAGAGGTAAACAAATGCATATTTAACGTTGACGCACATATTTACTTACCTTGGCCGCGTCCGATAAGATGGACGAGATGGAATCGTTCTGCCTATTGAAGGGGGAAAAGCAAGTTCCGGCGGATAGAAGTCACTCCGATCGGGCACTATCCCGTCTAAAACGATCACAGTGAGTCACAGCAGCGAGATGTGCGAAAGAAGTGTCAGAAGTTTGCTGAGAAGGAGCGGTTCTATTGATTGCAATGATTTTCAGATACGATGCGAAGATTAAGATTGATAGCAAATGTGATCTCTAGATTTGGTGTAGCTGAGCGATTTGGCGTAGTGAGTGGTTGGCGCATGAATTCTGTATGGATAGAAACAGAGAGGAAGCGAGCCGAATTGTGAATTCTTAAGGTGAAGGCCTAAAAACCAACTTTTTCCACAACTGCTGCTAAACGTTTCATCGGTGCTACTGGATCTTCTGCTCAACTTGACGTCGGCAGCAGAAGCCGAGGGCTCAGCGCGGTCTTCAGGCGAAGAGGCACCGGAAGAGTGGCCGGTTTCGAACTCGGGCGAATGTTCGTCGTTGGTCTTCGTGGTGTGCCGGTCGCTGTTCACGGGACAAATGTTCAACGACTCGGTACTGCCGCTAGCGGACAGCTCGTCAGAATCAACCGGATTCGCCAGCTTGACGGTTTCCAAGGAATACGGCAGAAAAATGGAAATATGAGCGATAGAGTGCTGTAGCGGTTATTAAACCGGACCAGCAGCAGATTCTGAGAAAACAAAAAGATGATAAGAACGATGTGCAATGCTGCAATGCACCCACGAAAAGCAACAGCAAAATATCGTTGTTGATCCAGCCGCCCATGCGCCTAAAATCGCCCAGCCACAAACATCTCTCACTACCGCAGCAGGAGGACTTTACATCGCGTTAAATGAACTGTTGGCATATGCGCGACCTACTGCTGGCACCAAGTGTCGTCACTTAAAGCGATTTTTGGTGCAAGGACACGTTTGCACTCTGGTCTCTACATTACCGCAGTCGTTTCTCTGTCGGGTTTAGCTAACCGCGCCGCGCGTCGCTCGCCTCTGACAGAGCCGCTGTTCCAGCGTCCATTCTCGCTTCCCTTCCCATTGAACAACGATCGATAGGCAAGCTACGGTAGTGCGGCAGTTTTGAAATCAATTTGGGCGGCGACCGCAGTCGCACAGCACATATGTTTGCATAATTGTCTGCGCTCTACATCGCAGAAAACGCTTGTCGTCCCTTCGAGCGGGTGAGAGAGCGTGCGGGGGGAAGACAAGGAAGGGAGGAAATCGGCATCGTCGCCGGGGTCGAAACCAGCCCGACGCGCAATTGATTGGGAATGCAGCGGAGAACTGTCGCGACGGCCAGGGCGATTCGCGACCCTGGGAAGGTGTGTGGTGCGCCGCGCGGAGAGGAATGCGAAGTGACGAACGGAGATCCGAGCGAAGGCCACCCGATAAACAACGCGAAATCGATCATCGCCGATATGGAATGTCATCTCCATTTTTTCGGCAAAGTCGTAATTTAATCGGAAGCTTTCCTATTTTTACATCTGTGCGAGAACTTTTCGGAATGGACAACGCTAGCAGGGCCAAATACGCACTCACGCCCGGGAATCTCCCCTCTACGTGTCGGGAATAGGCCGCGAGGACAAGAAGCCATGCGCCCGTTTTGTCTGCATAGAAAGTAAAGACGATTGCAGTTTAGTCACTGCAATCAGTGCTGCGTATGCGGTCTCTCTCGTCTTTCCCAGTTGTTCTGAGATGGGCGCCTTAAAACAATATCGGCGACTCAGCGGCAGCAAATGAGCACGGACGAATTGATCGACAAATGGCGACTAGTCGTATCGAGCGAGGATCGAGTCTGTACGGCGGATGAGTCTTCCGCTCTGCCCCTTCCACAGAATATCACTTCCCGCTTTGCATATGATTACACGACTACTGTGAACGATATCATATCGGTCCGGCGACACCGGAGTTCACAGCGATAAAGCACGAGGTGCGCGGCGTTTTAGGATGGCGTTGCGCGTGTGTGCATCACATTCTTCCAAAGACATCAAGCAGTTCCAAACTGGACACGGAGACACATAAATGCACCACTTTCAGGAATGGAATTGACTGAGACGCAGCACTGTAGAGGCCGAATGGCACATTCCGCAACGCTGTGAATTGAAGGCCTTCCTAAGCAAGGGACCTTTACGCTGTGCAGTGCAAACGATTACGTACGGATCGCTTCTATTTTCAGTCGCTTGTGAAAGCGCTGACGAGAGATTATATGCTCAATCCAGACTGGCTAAGGGGAACTACTGTAATTGAGATAATAATAGGCTTTAGCAAATTGGCAAGACTTAACAAGAGCAAAGATGAATGATACGTCAACTTACATAAGCAGCAGCCTTACAGCACACGGCTAATGGTCGGGTTGAACGATGCGACGACAACCGCACGTCGAAGGGAAGTTGTATGAAATGGCACTGTTGGCTCTAGGGGATATCAGTGTGCGTGACACAAGTAGCGCTTGAATAGGTAAAAAATCGAAAAGGCACGCGGCACCCTTTTGGCGGCTAGGGCGCCATTCATATTTGCAGACAGTCGAGCGACATCAAGATGCCCGAGAGATGCACTTTGCCCGCCGGATGCACTGTGCAACATTTTCAAAGTCTTATGGGAGTGCGAAAGCGTCGAGCACAGGACTAAAGATAGATGCCCTTTATTTTCTTATATTCTGTACATTTAAACCTGATGTTGGTTTGTTAACCTTTCAAGAGATCAGACGATATTCAGCCACCAACATGGAAGCGTGTGGAATGTGCGTGAGCGTTGACGAAGCTCTATCAGTTTGGGGAACTCCAACCTCTGCCAAGAGGGAATCACATTCGTTTGAGCGAGCCTTGAAAGACACCGGCTTCCGGTCTACCTCGTCGCGTATCATAATTGGCCGACTTTTTTCCAATCGGCCACGCACTCATCACAGATCTGCAACAGGGTGGCCTATAACTATCTGCAGACACATCTCGTTACCTGTTTCACCCAATGCGTTTGCTTCACACAGGCATCAATCACCTCAGTCGCCGACATTGTCGGATGTTCTATGCTCATCGTTTCAATTTTGTCTTCGCACTTTTTGAGCAGATGGTACCGTAAGTGATGCAAACGATGGTACAGTACTGCGTTCTGTTGACAAGATGAGCAGACGAGGAACTCCTAAAACAACTCAATCGTCTCAATAAGGCTATTGTCATTGCTACCATGGCGGGCATGGGTGACTCCCGGCCCGTAGAAGGAAATTGTACTGGGGCCAGTGTCTCGTAGTCGTAGTACTCATTGGAGAAGAGCTGTATCACGTTGGAGATGTGCTTCTCATTGCACGCTTGGCAAAGCACTTCAGACACGTCGGAATCGCTTACTGTACAGTACGAGTACTGCTGCACCATCTCCAGGAAATGAGGGTTCCACTTCACTTTCTCCTTAATTCTGGTCTTCCCCTCCGTGTTCGCCTTGTCCACTTCGTTCAGCGAACATAGATAGTTCCACTCTGAAACGAGTTATAAGGAGAGCACAAGAAACTGTAGTATACCGTTTGTCTGCTTAATAGATTGAAGAAAGTTAAGAGTGAGCGCGTGATTGAGCATGGCTTGAAGATATGTCTGCAGGCTCACCCGTAATGCATCCTTGCCGAAACACAGCATTTCTTTCACTCCTTCCTCTTTTTCAACCTTATCAACTGAAAATGATTGGAGATGCTAGGAAAAGATCGTTTACGCAAAGGAACTGACCAGTTACAGTAGAACGATCGTTAACTTCTTGTGAGATGGCAGGAAACAGGTCCACTAGGGGTATCTCTGGTTCTACGATACTCTCGGCTCTGCTGTGCTTCATGTACTTAATAACGATGGTAAGGTATCCATCCGCTATTTGATCGCACCATCCAGAATACTGAAACATGGGTCCTGTTTAAGGATTCAGTCCTTTTTAAACTGCTTACCGTTGAGCTGTTCTTGTACATGGTCCGTCCTGTCTTTGGGTCGATCATTGGTGGATACTTCTGAAGGAGATTCTGATTGTCCACCCTCCACAAGGCACAGCTTTCAATTTTGAATAGATCTTGCTTGCTGACCACAAATGTGCCCTTCTGAAATGTACGTATGAACGCCGGATTAGATGCGTCGTTCTTACCCCTAGGTTGCCATGTGCCTGGCTGAACTTAATCAAATGGGGATCCCACTGTTCTTCGAATCGGTCAATTCTCTTCACTTCGCAGATGGAGGGAGACAGACGGGTTCGTTTCCTGGACTCATTGTGCAGTTCTCCATTTTCGGACTCGCCCTCGGTCCATTGCATCATAAGACGCCGTTTTCGGCTGAAGATTGGGGCGTCTATTGATGAGACGGACGGCGCTCGCCAAGCCTCGTCATCGGCGACAAGTCGAGCTTCGTACGCCGAACTACTATCCTGTCGTTCTCTGTCTTTCCGGTGCTTCTTCTTTTTCTTCTTCTTGTGATCCGAACCTTCCCATTCGTGGTCCTTCTCTTTCTTCCGACGCTTTTTCTTTTTCTTCTTTTTCTCCCTTTCCACTGAATCTCTGCGGTTTATTTTTATGTACAACTTCGGAAGTGGAGGTAGTTCCAAGTTGAAGTGTTCGTCCGCGGATTCTTCCTTGACCTTAGGGCTCTTGAGATCATTTGCTGCCTTTTCAGTATCTACATTTACAACCACAGTACTACAGTCTTCTTCCACGCTCTCAGCGTGTAGGAAACCGCTGACAGCCCGCGCTTCTCTCCTTTTTCGAATGGAGTCGGCGAGTGCAGATTTTGGAGCGTGATGTTCGGTTTTTTCATCTGAACACACAATGTAGAGGTTATATATTAGGGTGCTTACGATGTTCCGCAGTTGTGGAGTGATTTGCACCTCCTGTGGACGAGTTTGCTTTGTCACCAAAGGAATTCGACTTTTGGTCTTTAGCTGAATCACGACTGAAGATATTTCCAAATGGAGAGCTTTCTTCCTCGTCGTCTGAGAAATCGAACGCATCGGCCTTATCTACAGAAGTCATGGTTAGTTGATCATCTCTGAACCCAGAATGTACCTGACTTTTCCTTGTCATGAAAGGAAAAAATGTTATTTTGTGGTCGTTGTTTGTAAACAGGCACTTTGGTTGGCTGTTTGTTTGGACTGATTTTTGGTATGAAGGAAAGAGTGTCTAAGGTGTCTTTCACTGAAGGTTTTGGAGCTGTTGGGGCGGTCTTCGGCTGGGCAGCAGGCGTGGGAAACGTATCAAATGAAAATAGGTTTTTCGAAGTCCCGGCATTTTCAGAAGGCGAGTCAGGCGGAGTGAACTAAACGACATCATTGAAGAAGCGAACAAGTTCTACGGCCGACCTCTACTGGAGTCAGACTGATCTTCTCCTGGGGTTCAGTGGTTGTCGGCAAGTCCGTTGATGCAAGAATGCTAGAGAAAGCATCAAATGCTATGGGGAGCGAGCTTGATTTCACATCGTTATTAGCCACTGCGGTCATATGTCGCTCGAACTCTTTATCGAAATCGTCCGCTTTAAAGCGATCCTTCGGCTTTGGATTGTCATTTTTCAAAATGTCCGCTGTTAGGTCCGATCCCAATAAGGCGTGGAAGTCCGCTGCTGTGTCGTAGTTCAGGTGGAAGTCGTCGAGATTGATGTCTTTAGTCCAAGAAAGGTCGTCAAATGCCGAGTGGTCAATTCCATTACTTAACGAAGAACTGGTTCCCTAAAATGGAGATACATTTTTTCAAGCATGATAACAACGATAGGAGTCGAGTATTCCGTTTTGCCTACTTATCTACTGAGCCAGGCAACATCAACTCAAGTAAGGAAAAACAAGAATCTAGGATGAAAGACTTGAATGACCAACTTCGGAAGAAGTCTGAAGGCATAAAAAACGAAAAGAATAAAACGCTAATGTAGAAAGTAAACCAATTTTCAAACCTACCGTTTGATGCGAAGTCGATGGCTGAGGGTGGTGGTCAAAAGTGAAATGTCCTGAGGCATTCATATTTGGAACTCCAGTGGGCATGTTTTCCACATTCGAAAAGAGAGAACTTAAGTCCTTCAGCATGTCCTGTGCTCTGGATGACGAAGGATGGTCGTGTTTCGAATTGTTCGCGAAATGTGCAGCTCCATTGGACTCCTGAGAAGAAACCGAAGGCATGCTTACATCGACGGTCTTCGAAGTCGCTATGGGACTCGTGAATACCTCAACCGTGAAACTGGGCGTCTAAATAGGAAATCGGGATGAAAAGATGGCTCACAAGGGAGCGTGACTCACCACTGGCAGACTGTGGTTGGAGAGAGGCGCTGAATTCAGAGATAACGGTTGAGTGGTTGTTTCGTTCGACCTAGGTTGTGAATGCGAAGCCGAAGACACGCTTGACAGAGCAAGGGCTCTTGCGGGCGAGTCCACATTTACGGATGATACTCGGCTGTTAACCCTGCCAGGTCTCTGCGGGCTTGTGCGCGATTCGAACGAGGCGGATGACGGAGTGCTGGAGCATTGTCCCTGCAGATGACTGGCTTGGCTGAGCGCCGGTTCGAACCTTTCCGGATGGTCAAAGCTGATCGGAACACTATTCAGGAGCGATTTCGTGCAAGGATCGACAAACGCAGCGGAATCGCTAAACAACAATAGTTACATCCAGTGGAACCATCTCCTCTTGCACTTACCTTACACTTGTGACCGCTTGGGGAGCCATACCGTACATTGGCAACATCGCAGCTAGTTTTGCCTGAACAACGTTGGTCACCTAGGTACAATTTCGGTGTGTACCTGGTCAAACCATGGTGGCTGTTGTGTGGTCCAGGCCGCGGTGGCAACGTTCGCGAGATCAGCTGGGAATTGGCTCCCGAGTGCTATTTGCGATGTTGCAGTGGGCAAAAACGCCTGGGCAGTTGTATTCGAAAAACTTGACAGATGCAAAGTCGACATGAGCAGAGGGGACGCATTGTTTGCGGCGGCATTAATTCCTAAAAGCTCCCACTCTTCACCTTTCCATTAAGTATGCTAATTGCGAACTTTCTTCTCTGGCTACACATTACGTCCGCAAAATATCAAAGATAAGGAACGTATTGCCATGGTTACGCTAAGCGCAGAAATAGTGGAGGCTCAAAACAAGATTCGTTTTTGCTAACTGGCTGTCTATCCAACTAATAGCCGAAGAATGTAGCGCGAATTTCGGCGGATCCGCTTTTATCAGCTGTTTCAATAGGCGCGTAAAAATATGTAAAACGCGGTAGTAAATGGCGGAGAGGCTGGCTGTCTGGCCAGGATGTGACGTTGGAACTCACCTGGAAACTGCGCTGTAAAGGATTCGGCGGAAAAGTTTGGAGGGATCAGGTGAGAAGAAGCGTTTTGTTCCATTCCTCATCGGGCCGGATGCGCACGCTTCTCTTCTACGTGTCGACTGGGATTATTCGCAATTGCCCGATGATGCAGCGGTGTTACACACGCGTCTCTGGCTCCTCTTTCAATGGCCGTTCAAAGTAACTTCGTGTCGTTTACAATAACGCGATAGTGCAGAATAAGGTTTGGAGGCAGGATGGCGTTTGGTTTGCTTGAGAACACCCCTCAGCACACCCCTGTTGTTGGGCGCCGAATTGCAGTCGCAGAGACTGCTTTCGCCCGACTCTGCGCACTCTCCGTTCTCCACAGTCCTCGGCGCTGATCAATAAGTGCGACGCAACACTAGCCCGGTCGCTGGACGGTTTCTGGACAGTTGCCAAGTAACTTGCCTCCGCCGGGCTTTCTCACGGTCCGCTCTTATTTTGACACACCAAATTTGCTGTTGATTTTGGTGTCAGGTGTTTTGCCCACGGTGGCTTGTGTCCAATTATTGCGTGAGCAATCGATTCTTCCACGATGCTCGTCGCGGAAGCAGTCTTGTCCTGTCCCGCGCATAGTCCAATGACACTTTAGCTGTTGCGATATTATAGCCTATCGCTTACAGGATCATGGTCCGGAAAAAGAATCCGAACCTTAGGCACAGGAAGCTTCCTACCCTTCCGCCGGACGATCCTGACGTAGGATGCGTGTAATGAATGCTGTTGACTCGAGTGGCATTCTAGGACACGCCGAAGGAGGACGGATTTCCGTGGAGAGGGCTCATATTCGCGATCGCTCTGTGCTCAATTGGGTTCCTCCTACTCGTCATAAGTGTTCTTACAGCAAGTGGCTACAGTGATAAGGTCAGTACTGTAATGAACTTTAGCCGAACATTTCAATGTTTTTAAAAATATTGTTGTTCTCTCTAAATCCATGGTGTTATAGTATTATGACCGTCTATGGCCGATGACAACCCTTGGAGCTGTAATGTTCTTGCCCGGCTTCTACCACGTGCGCATCGCGTTCTACGCCTATCTTGGAAAGCCCGGATACTCGTTCGACGACCTACCCAACTTCGAATGAAGATCTCACCGGTCATCAACTAGCCGATGTTCATTCATGGGTTATTTTTAGCTTTGCATTGGATCTCAGTGGTTAATAAAGTAATGTAGTGTGTGTTGCGAAAGGCTCTTTTCATTATAAGAGGAAAACATGCTCCTCTTGATTGATCCGTAAAAGGTATTGTGGCCATTACGCAGATGTCTCTGTCGACGGAGTGCATATGGGGATGGTCGCTGGCAAAAACGCCAATAAGTGGTCTCAAAGCGATGCAGCGTTAAGACGAATAAGGTGTTATTCTCAAATGATGAGCTAGTCGGAGTCAAAGTTCGCCTACACTCTCTCTTTAATCGGGGGTGGCTGTACGCAGTTAAGTACTTATTCTACCCGAGCTGGTCATTGGCTTCAAATCGATCGGCGCACCACGAAGTGCGACGTATCAGCTGATGGGTGTTCCCTGTTGATACTGCCTCGTTGAACGAGCCCGCTTTGCCTATGCGGTCGGTCATTTCTGTTTCAGATCATGGATACGAAAACGCGAGTCTGAGCTACTCATTCTCGGCGCAATCATGGGTCAGCAGGAGTTCCAAAAGTTCACGAAGTACTTTTGCACCCGGCTTATCCAATCTGTGGTACAAGCACGGACTGGCGAAGAGGTTTGCCACGAATGCGTCGAGAATCCAGAAACGTCGGATTGGTTCAATTTGCGCGTCGACGAGCTGGGCGAGATCACAGCCTACATACGCTCATCAGTCCAGGGGTATTCATCGTTTACGGCCAGATAGTCTCTCACGTGTGGTCCTTTCAGTTTTCCACCTCAATCGAACTGTTTGAATCTCGACTTCTTTCTGTACACAGCGTTCGGACAGTACTTCCCGCTGGAGTCTTGGCGCGTGACGGTCGACGACAAAAAATGTGACCCGCAAGTAAGTATACGCGGAGGTTTCTATCATCAGCTGGGCACTCTACTCAAATCGGCGGTGGCTGCTGCCAGAGTCACTCCCCTCTACAGATATTACGTAAAACGTCAAGGTGCAAATACGTTCGTCGCCTTCTACAGGGTAGGTAACTCTGACCATTCTTCTGCGATAAGGCATGTTCTTTAGATATACAACGGACCTTCTGAAATAGATCTTGGCGCGGAAAAGGTAGAAACCCGGCTAGGATGCTTGCCTTCTCCGTTTGGAACGCTGTGTGTGGACCTCGTTTATCGGACGACGATGGAGTTGACGTCGGAACATCAAATGTCCAAATCAGCGTACTGTGCGAATGTCGGCACGCTTGAAAGAGGCAGACTAGGCTCAGCGTCTTGTCCACGCTTCATCCCTCTCTCAGCAAAAGTGCCGTCCGACTTAAAAAGGCCTTCGGAAGCAGAACTTGGCAGTCCTGTAGATGAAACGGTCGTTGCGTTCAGCGTTAGCCCGAATAGTCCTGTAAGAACGCCATCTTCTTACTTGCTCTCATGTCGTTCTAGACCGATAGTGGCAACAAAAAGATTTCCTTCCACATGGGTCAGTCGTCTTCATCCGAGGATGTCACGAGTTGTGGTCTGGATCGGAAGTGCCGAAATGCTTGCGATACGAGTGAGCTGTCAACGGCGAGTTCTCTAAGGAGGTCCAAGAAAAAGGTCTGTTGAACTGAGAGAATGCAACCCAGTTTTTCATTAAAGAAACCCATCGGTTCTTTTCCGTTCGCTTCTCTGCTTTCCATCTCCGACAGTCCTCCTCGATGTCGCCGACATAGTGAGAAGATAGATAGACACGGGATGTCAGGTGTGGGTAAGTGGCAATCTTCTGTTATTCATTATTCTAATCGACACGTTCAGGACTTTTTGAGAAAATCTCGGAAAGCGAAGAAAGAACAGCGAATTGCGGCTTTGACCAGCCGTATTCCAGTAGTCTCAGGCATTGTTCTACAGTGCCCACGGCTTGCAATTTGATGGTTAAACAAGAACCGTTTGCCCCTCTGAAGGAGGGTTCCAACGAATCGGAGGAGAGCGACAGCCTCGAAGACGACAACTCGGCCATTCAGGTACCCAAATAGTGTGAGCTGGGAGTGATGTGCTTTGTCGTAGATGCTTTCGTTTTCCACCACCGAGGACCTGGGAACCGACTTGAAAGAGCTCGTGCAGCGATGTAGAGATGCGCCGAGTTCTCTGCAATTTCTGAACAAAGAACAAAACTACAGTACCCTTCCAACGTTGCTGTCCACCTATGAAGATCAGAAAAACAGATTTGACGAGTTTGTAGCGAGAGTGCGAGCACAGTCTTGTTGTGATGATGATTAGAGACGTCATATTATGCAGAAATGCAACGTGTTGTTGTCAACGGTTGGAGATGGCTACATAAATAAAGTGCAAAGCACGCAAATCAGCGCGACCTTTCCACCCAAAGTTCAAAGAACGTCCCGACTGGTATTTCCCTTCGCCTTCCACTGATAGCAGGTGTTGTAGCGATTGGCTGTGGCGCATGCCTTCCTGTGTGCGTGTACATAGCTCTCCAGAAACGTCTAGACATTATTCTTTCATATTCTTTTTCTCCATATTATTCTTTCTAGAAAATGGTCAACGCCTGGTATATGAGCGACACGATCGTAGATCAACGCCAGGAGTGTCACCGATCGCCCCCCGAGTTTTGCAGTCTGGAAAAGCTGGCCCAACTCGGAGTTGTTTACCGCCACGTGAGAGACTGTTTCGCAAGTGCTTCACATTAATCGGTAACGGACATCTAGATTCCGACTCCGGAGAAGGATACTGGCTTGGAACAAGTTTGTGCGGAGCAAGGATACGACTACCGAGACGAGATCGTCATTAACCGCGAGAAATTACCGAACTACGACGAAAAAATTAAATCGTTCTTCGAAGAACACTTACACACGGATGACGAAGCGCGATACATCGCCAAGGGTTGCGGATACTTTGACGTTCGCGACAAGCAGGTATTAGCGCGATGGGATCCGGCTTTGGGATCACCGTGTTTATTTCAGGACCGCTGGATCCGCATTTTGTCGGAGGAAGGCGATCTACTCGTCCTCCCAGCTGGGATCTACCATCGGTTCACTGTTGATGAAAACGTATATGCACTTGATAAGCAAACGGGGTTTTGATTTAAGGATTGGATAGCCAAAATTTTGGGATTGTAGTCTGGTTATTCAGGCAGGATTACTTAAGACTTTAGAGGAGTCCTTTAGGTTTTGAGCGATTCCACTACATGTATCAAAATTGGACCCGACACCATCTTAGACACTTCTATGAGTATACATACGGCCTTTTTAGGACTACATCAACGCCATTCGCCTTTTCAAAGGTGTCCCGGTTTGGACGCCCTACAATCGTGGCAAGGAGACAGACCAAATGCCCATCCGCGACGAGTACGCCCAGAAGATTGCTAACGCTTCATAAGTCCTGAGTTTGAGTATGAGCATTTACGTTCCATAAATTAACTGCCTCTAGTCACATTAAACGAATATGTACAATTACACGCATGGGATAACAAATTAAGAGGGATAGCTTCTTAGCTTCCGGAACATCTTCTTGAACTGAGAAACGCGGTTATCGGCAAATAACTTGGCGACTGTCATTTCCAGCATGTTTCCAACGCGCTTGAATCTCCTCGTAGCCTGGAACCAAATGCTGCTTAACAAGAGTAAGAACTTGGAGGCCTTACTCCAAGGGGTAGGACTTGATTGTCCATGGAAGGGTGCACTTGCATGTAGCTGATGTTCAGCGTCAACGCATGATTGTTTATGGTTCCGAGTTCCACGATGTTGAGCCCCTCGTTGCTGGAGCTGAGAATGGCCACCTCAGTTGGCTCAACATTCGGTTTCAACGTGAGGAAACCGTGAACAATGCGGGTGTCATCGCCATTCCAAGAGGTGCTACTTAAAATAACACCGTTAGAGAAAAACACCACGTAAGACACCTACGTCACATTCAGGGAGGGAGTGCCAAACATGGGAACTTCGGCTGGCATGACGTCGAGAATCTCGTCGTATTCCTCCGAGTACATGTCAGTGGGGTAGCGCAAGCCTTTGGACGCTTGTGAATGCCACTTTCCCATCATGAACTGCAGAGGTTCCAAGGCTGGTGCGAGGGGAATTGGACTCAGCTCTGCAGTGTCCCTTTAAGCACAGGTTCAATGACTCTATCACTTACTGACTGTCACGTCCGGAGTGCACATCTTGCAGCTGACGGCACAGTTTATGTCGAAGAAGTTAGTCTGGGTTCTAACCAGTTCGCATTTGTCCTCCATCGCCCACCGATCGCAACTCTGGTAGATGTTCCGGCATCGCCCTACGGTTCGCGAGATTAATCATACTGATTGGCGGCTATCAAGAAGCGCGGTGCGAGGATGGTCAAGAAAAACCAGTTAAAAGTGCTGTGTACTTGTCTGTTGGGCACGGTGAACTTGCTCGTCTCCCTAACAGGTTTCCACCCCCTGACCGTCGCTATCTCTTGCATAAGCGGAGTTCCTGGAGTGCGCTAACCAGACCACACACCGCGCGTCCTCCGAAAGGCCATGGCATGTATGGCAACCATAAGCCGCACAACGTGCAAGCGATATGCGGGGCAAAGAGGGAACTCACTGTGACAGAAGCGTCCCATCCATCCATGAGGGCAGTCGCACGCAATCTTGCCCGGGACGCACTTTCCTCCGTTCAAGCAAGGGTTGAACTTGCATTGTGCCTTCGAGAACCGTTTTATCACTACGGTAGCGTTGACTGAAACACAAAATCGCATGAGCACGGCGGAGACATAAATCTTGCAGGAGGTGTTCGTTTTGATGGGAACACACGTAGAGCGTGGGCGCATGATCACTGGGTCATGACGACTGTCACCCCTGAACGTTGAAAAAACAGAGCATTCCGGTTTGAAAACGAACGCAAGGGTAGCATGGAATGGAGCCCTTGGAAAACTTGTTCGCGAACTCGAATTGATCCGTTTACGGTTCTTAGTCATTCCTGAACTTTCCTAATTCTCCAATTGGACTGTTATTATCCTTATACTAATAGTTGATTGTTCTCTCGTGATGGGGAAGTAAGACAGCGACAAACCTGATTGAAAGACGACGATGACCGACGTTAGGGCGACCGCTGCTAAGAGCGTGGACGAGTGCCTCGAGAAAGGGTACATCCTGCAAGGGCACGGAAGATGAGTACACGTATGAAGTGGACCCGCAATAGGATCCAAAAGTGCGGTTCCGACTGACCGTTGAGCCGTTCGGACGTTGACTACGTCAACGGTTGTTCGTCAGCATCCTGGGAGAGGCCAGCTGGGAACCGCCCAAAGACGCCGAGGGCTGTCTGCTGACCACCGTGGGGCTCGCGCGGAAACTAGCTTCTTACGCAAGAAGGCTTGCGTTTCTTTGTGTTTCTCTTCGTTCGGCACGGCCGCCGGCGATCTGATAACAAGATAGCATAACAAACCAGAGGCATATCCCGACCAGTATGGTCACGCTCGGAGATCGGGATGCTCTGAAAAACTCTCAATTCAAGGGTCGTTATCGCTTTTTAAGGGGTGCGCGTGCAGAGTCCAGCAGAGAGGCGATTACAATCAAAATGTCGTATTTTCGTAAGAACGGCGGTCATTTATACACAAGCGAAGCCGTGGTCCACTCCGGACCTGGGACAAAAATGTACATGTTATGTATGTTGGCTTAAAAGACGGCGATTTCGTCGCGGCGCTTTGAAATCAAGTCGTCGTCGATGTTGATCAACACGGCGAACGAGAGGAACACACTCAGTGAGGACAGGAAGTGCCACACGTCGTGAGTGTCGTAGAATCGAAACAAAATGCAGTCTTGATTCATTCCGCGCGAACGTGCTGGAGTCACCTGAAAACAGCGCTAAATCCGGTGAACGGGAAATTGAAGGGCGTACGCTCCAGTCGTTCGCGGTGTGCTTGAAGAAGTACATCGAGCCTATCCAGCAGAGAAACGATAGAATCATGAAGAAGACGGAGCGAATGACAGGACGTTCTTTGTGCAGGTACTGCAATATTGGGACCGAGTGTAAGTTATTTTTGATTCATTTTGGTCCCTATCTTTGTGTCCTAATTCAGCGAATGTCCAAGTAAAATGTCCCGGTAGTCCAGGGTACCGGTTTTCTACATATATTTGACATTGTATAGGTTAAAGCGCTTCACTTCCAAGAACCCAAAAGTTCATAGATACGAGGATACGGTATGTATTTTTCAGTTCCACGACTATGACCGTACTCATTTTGGACGGATAGCTGTGGAACAGAGAAAAAGTCTGAATTTCAGCGGAAAGAGAATCTGAAGGATTACAATTACTTTTTTACGACCGCTCCGCCTGGATATCGCTTTCGCGGACTTTATAGCTATGATTGAAGCAGTTGTTGTGTAGCTACAAAAGCTGATTTTTGTACCAATGAATATAATGCCTTTAGGTGGTCTCACCAATGCTCAGTTCTGGTTTCAGCTTGTTTTCGTTTTACAATGTTGTTCCTCGATTAACAGTAAAAACGACAACTGGAATTTTGAGATAATCAATTATTAATGTACCCTTATTTTTCTACACATAGCCCGAAATTACATGAGAAAAAAACATCAGTTTTGAAATTTGTGGTGGACACCGATACCATACCTTCATGAGCATGTAATATATCATGTAGAGGAAGAGGTTCACCGTGAAAGGGAAGAGAAGAAACGATGGAAAATCCTTGGGCCTTCCCATTACACCAATAACTATGCTGAAATCAAGCAGTTACAAAAGGTCATTTGTTCTTAGACGCCTTACTAAGCAACATTGACCGCGTTACCCAAAAGTAGAAAGACGAATCGACCCTAAACAGTTGTCGTGGTGTCACTCTATTAATCAAGAAAACCTTATGTTTTGGAATGATGAAATTGTAGCACTTGAATCGTTTGCAGGAATGTTTGAGCTCCGAGCATATTCCTCCTGGAGAAAACTTCCATCGCCCTTTGTAATAGAACTGGATGCTGACGTTGAGCATGACCAAGAAGTAGGTGACAGCGAACACGATCCAGAATGGTAAATCGTTCAAGTAGACTCCGCACATGGCCAAGAAGATGAAGACGGCCATCACGGCGAACGAGACGTGCGCGCTGGCGTTGACGTCAGGATGTCGGATTTGATATATTCGCAGCATACCCAACGCTCCAATTATGTACATGAATGAGGTGTCTGAAAGCTTATGAAAACTTAAAAAAACTAAAAAAAAAACTTTGAAAAAATTAAAAAAAATTTGATTTTGTCTTGAAAGGCACACATAGCCTATATTTGTGCACAGTAATAAGCTATGGGTCGAGCTACCGTATTGGGGAAAAGTACGTAACAATTTTTGCTTAATGTGAGTGTTAATGTTCTAGTCGACTGAATAAGAAGCGACTAACCGAATTGATAGTTGCTTTGACTGGGACAAATATGGTAGCTTGCACTCATTACTCCTTCCATCATGATGGCAATCCCTATCGCATACATCAACCCGTTGTGCTGTGGTACTCCGTACGCCTGAAAGAGTTCATAATTTCAATTAATTCTCCATATTTACGGTAACTACCGTATCAAAGCGAGCTCTTAGCATACTCATTTGAGCGTCATATCTGTATTGCTGCTCCTTGACAAGGATAATCAAAAGTGCACCCAGGAGCACATAACCAATGTTGCTAAAAACGGTCTTAGATATTATGGGATTCTCAGGTGTTTCTCACCTGAAGATGCTGTTGAAGGAAAAAAGTCCAAAGAGTGGTCGGGCGCATTTGTAGTTGTAGTAGCAGAGGTCGAGGTCTCCGGAGAGTCTTACGGTGTTCTGCCACGTGAGCACAAGCTGCACCACGGGCAGGCCGTAGAACATGGCTATTGTAAGGAGACTCCTACGCTGACGATTAAGATACGCTTTAGATTTTACTTATATTACCACATGTATCGACGATATTTGATGTCGGTTTTTCGGTAGTCGTTTTGGGACAGCAGGGCGACGTTGATCACAGTCTGAGATCCACAACTATAGGGAAATTTAATTTTCTTCTTACCGTTGAAAAATGAATGACGGATTCATCGTCCGATCCATCCGATACCTGAGACACCGTTTCGCAATTGACCACCCTTGGGGCTTCTACATGCTGGACCTCGTTATCTTCGACATCCATTGAACGGTACTCATCAACCACTGAATAATCCTATCATGAAAAGACCTACTCAATGAAAGGACCTACTCGAGATTGTTCCGTAGTTCTCCCGCTGTTGAATCCGATTTGACGAGGCGCTGTCAGAGGTGGCCAGAATGGAGATCGCCTCTCTACTGACACGAGTCGTTTGGTACCTTTCGTAGTTCCCAAGTACACATACGAAGAGAACAGCAGCGAAATAGACGCCCAGGAAGAAGGCGAGCGTTAGCACGATTGGCAAGAGGTACTCATCGGCTATCCAGGAAATAGGTCACAAAAAGTGGTTTTAGCTTACCGGTTGGTAGAGGTTCAATACTCAGAGTGAAGTTCTTCATCACACCAGTGATCCGTTTCTTGTCTAAAACAAAACATTGCAACCAGAGATGAACAGTTGGGACAAAAGTGGCCAAGAATTGACTTGAGGAAACTCCCAAAACCCAGCATTTTCGTGATCAGGACAATGATCGTGATCGGTAATTGGGAGCAAAATTTCCTTAGAAAAAAGTGGAACCTAGCCAAAAGCTGAACCTCCAAAAATCTCCACATTTTCTGCATCAAGACAGCAGAGCAGCGGTGGTGAAATTTCACACTGATTTCTTACCCGACGGAATGATTGTGCCCATTTCCGAGCAGTCCCTGTCCGTAGGTTGAACAACAAAGACGACGTAAAACTTCTGCATGTCTGACTTCTAAACATACTTACAGTGTAGCCAAATACATTATCACCAGTACACACCACAACGGAGATGGAAGCGCTCGTGGTCATGGTCTGGTGTCGTCCAGAAGATATTACGTTGTTTCCGAGGTCAAATACAGGACACTAAAAGGAATAAAGAACAAGCTGCTCGAAAGATACCGTACCCCAACAGGCTGAACCGAAACGACCATGCAGAGCAAATCGTCTGAATCCACACGGACCATTACGGAATCCAGTGCTTGCGGGATGTCAAATTGGAAGAAAAGTGGTTCAGCGGCACTTGCAGAGAGTTGTCGAGTTTGTTGCAGACTGAAAAGCCCGTTGGTCCGGACATCAGCACCGGACCCTTACCTCAGCATGAAATCTGTGACAAGATGAGCGGCAAAGTGGAAGTCCACCGGTTGGAAGCTGTTAAGTTCCACGCTGAGAAATGAACTGTTTCCATCGGAGGCAAAGTCGCCATCGGAACGTTTAAAGTAGGGGCACAGTGTTCGCGAAACAGTGTGGTAGTGATAGTCAGAGATGATCACCGGAACCTGAGTAATTGCTTTAAAGTAAGGACATGGTATTCGCGATATTAACAATGTACGTAAATGTAGTCATGACCTCTGATTGGCTTTCACCTTTGTATATGGGTTTCTTACAGTACCTGTGTAAAGTTATATTGGATTTAATAGATCCTAAAAAGCCCGCCAGTATGTGGATCCTTATGAAGACAATTTGGAAAAAAGAGATCCGGAGTATCAAGACGCAGCATTGGCGGATACGGTAGCTATGTTTGATAAAAAAATCTCTTTCAAGGTTGCACCTTCCGCAGAGGCATTCCTTCCCTCTTATTATTATAGTCTTAAATTTTATGCTTTTAGCTTATTAGCAAAAATACTAGAAATTTATGGAAAAGAGTAAAATAAAGTATCTGAAGAAGGAACTATACCTCGACGCTCACTACGGAGTTCTGCTCACGAAAAACGGCGAGAAGAGGGAACTTCTTGGTCGCGTTGCTGCTCACGATGGTCACTCTCACCACGTCGTGCTGTATAAGGGCTTTACACCGCCGTCGAAACTACTTCCTACCTCATGTATGCGGTAGCGGAGAACGGATAAATCGCCTTCTTGTTTGGTGACGCTCGAATAGTTCTTGCCGAACTCGGCCCACTCCCAGCCATAGGCACATTTTGCTGCCAAGACGAGCACGATCACTCCCGTCCATGACGATATCATCATTGTCAACCAGAAATTTGTCGACTCATTTGTTTATCGTGCCAGAAGCAGCCGCTGAAGGAGACGAAAAGCGAAAATTTCGAATGTGATGACCCCGAACGGGGCGCTTATCGCGTCATATACTCTACGCACGCCGGCGCCGTCGAGGGTGACTAATCACAGTACATGTGAAAGTATCTCTCTACTGCATTGCACAAGAGTCTGTGTATACACATTCGTTGTGGCAAATCAGTTTACGCACAGATTATTTGCAACTTTTTACAGACAGCACCGTCATCGGTTAAGAGGCAATGAGTATAAAGTGAAAGAGGAGTGGAGAGAAGGCTTGAGGTGAACGTAGACAAAACATCAATCCGTCGATTTCTTTCCTCCGGCTATGTTCTTCAACAATGATTTGAGGGACGACTTGGACCCTTCGACGCGAGGATTGTTTGAGCATCTAAGAAGGTCCTGATTAAGGGAACTGTATACTCAAACGAACTGGGCGATGATGGCGAAGTCGTCCATAAGGTCATCGGTCATGGAGTGTCCGGAAGGCATTCTCGAACGACTGGAACTCCTCTCCATCCTGGTTTCGCATGGCTAAACGAATACTCGGTAAATGACCCACATAACCCTACAGACCGTGCCGGAGGAAACGTCCGTCTGCATCACTTCAGATATGCACTCTGTCAGCAGGGGCATAGTCAGTACGCTCAGGGAAATCGCAAAGAAGTTGTGTAGAGAGATGAGGAATGCCTCCTGCCACTTCTTGGCAAAGTACTTCCGAAAGGGTTCACACTCTTTTGCGTCAGCTATGTACGGTAGCGCTAAACTGACAGTTCCAAAGAGCCAATAAGTGGCAAACCCACCAAACCACTCGGTCCACAGGGGATTCGCCCTGAGGAAGTCGATCATCTTTTCGAAGAACTCCGTGCATTTGGCATTCAGTTTGTGATGGACGCAGTTTGCGAGATACAGCTTGTAGACGTCATTCTCGAACTGGCTGGCTGTTCTGCTGTTTTCCTTGAAATCCGGTTGTTTCACTTCGCAAAGCTGGGCAAGTCAGCTAACCTCCGTCAGATTGTTAAACACTTTTGTATTGAAGAATTCCCATAAATTTTTCAGTCTGTCGATATCGTGCGAGTCGACACAGTGAACGACCTCCTCGATCAGTTTGTCAACCTAAAGATAGCCGGTGAACATCGGCTCTTGCCAGGTGTACCTTAAATTTCAGATCCTTCTCCTTCTTGAGCTCGGTTTCCAGGTGTCTGAGCGTCGAGTTAAAGCCTCGGAAAGTTAGGTACTCCTTGATAAGCGAGTCTACCAAAGGCAGCATCTCAGACCTCATTCTGAAACGAAACACGAAACGGTGCGGTGCTCCCCGCTTCTCTGGCAAGAACAGCTGATTTCCTCTTTCAAAATTACACTATCCCTCGCATAAACATTCTGAAATCAGGCATTTCGTGGCGGAACCCAGCTCAGAGGTTGACTGTTGCGGGATGACCTTGTTCCGCCCACACAGTGACCGTACTGGCCCTGCAAGTAGTTTCTTTCATGCAGAGGCAATAAAGGAGAGGTGCGAAGTGCTTCCAGCGGAGGTCTCTTCCATCTCCGCAGTGCTCCATTTTCGGTGCTCACCGTTAGGCGCTCACGAATAATGACCTTGTTTCCAGTACCTGAGAAACTAAATGCCCTAAATAGGGAAAACGAGTGAACGGACGAGCGTCTGACCAGCAACGTTTCAATTATCATTTCATTCCCCATACCATACCGCCCATTCGCTTGATTACGCTGATCCTTTTCACTTTGTTTCATAGTGTTCGAAAGTGAGCGCACAATGAGGAGGTTATCCCTGCTCCTGACGACATTATGTCTACTCCCTCACGCTGTCCTCTCAGAGGAGACGCCTCCTCCTCATGTGATCATGGCTCAGCGGCTTCTTTCCAATCTGCCCAACATTCCTAATGCCATCCAAGAAGGCATGGAAGGCAAGCACGGCGAGATACGGTACGTCCTTTGAGTTTGTGCGCCTTTAAGAGAGGGTCTTTAGGAAGATGGTTTCAAACGTTCTCGGAGACGGCCTCATCAGTCAACTGGTTGTGAATCCGATGTCCATCGCGAGCCAGTTCGGAATCGACCTCGATCAGTTTGGAATCAACAAAACATTGACTGACCAAGTCCTGGGCACAGGACAGGACGCCAATGCACAAAAGCCAGTGGTACCGAACACTCTGACGACTGGAGAACAGGGAGAAAAGATCTGGAGCAGTGATAAGGGATTCAAACGGTATTCTATTATATATTCTTCCGTGCTTAAATCCACTTGCAGAGAAAAGGAGAACACTCAAAACACCGAGAACGAACCTCTCTTCGTGAACGGACACATCGTCGATGAGGAATCGTTCCGCCAGTCCCTGGAGAAGGAGATGCAGATCAGACCGAGTCGTCCTTCTTTTGTCCAGGAGAAGCCCACCGAGACGACTACTACTCCTGCTCCTCCTACGACTCCCCCTACTACGACGACAACTACCAAGAACCCTGGAGAAGTGAGAAATGTTACCATAGAGTCTTTCTATGAGTTGTTTAGAAAATGGCGGAAAAGGTTCTGAATGCTCTCGGAAAGAGTCTTTTCTCTTCGGAGTACACGAGCACTCAGGCTCCACCTACGCCTTCCCCGACGCTTCCCCCCACGGCTGCACCCGTGCTCTATGGAAACGACCAGGTCGTCGTCGAGCCAGAATACGGTATGAATAAGTGGAACGGCATGGATCGTCGAATGGCTCCATCACGCTATTCCTCTCCGCAGCCAGCAATGGCACCCGCCTTCCCTCCTGCGCCTTCTTCCCCATCCTTCAGAGGCCTTATGCAGGAGATGGACGAGCCTTCGAAGACGGCCGACTCGGTGCTGTCCTACTTCAAGAACCGAGACATAAGCTCCCTGACGCCTGAAGTCAGATAGTCTTTCCTAAAGTGTTGGTCAATCAAGTCTTGCAGGACGTGCACATCTTGCAGAACTATCTCCAAACCTACGAGCAGAACCTACAGACCAGAGAGCTCCTGTCCAAGCGTCAGAAGCTGCAACAGCTTCAGAGTCGTCTGAACGAGCACAAACGGAAAATGGAAGAGCAGAAGTCTCGCGAGGAACAATTGCGCATGCAGGTAGTTACCGCAGGGAAGCTGGGGGAGTCAAACTGACATTGCAGGAATTCGAGTTGGAACAACAACGAAAGCGGATTGAGGATCAGTTGAAAAAGCAGCTGGACAAGTGGCACAACTCATTCAACACAAACAGCAATGAGGTACCATTTCACGTCGAGACTTGATAAATACCCATTTATACAGGCTCCTTACGGTCTTGGCGATTTCTCAACCGACAGTTTGAGGACATCTATCGAGGTAATTTTATTAACATTTGAAACTTCATGAAACATAGGACATTCTAAACATAAGGGTTCTAGCGTTGGCTATCCAATAAAATGTCGCGTAGCATTGCTTTTTGATAATTCGATTCGAGCAGCATTATGTTTTTGCCAAAAAGCGAGCTGGTTTGACGATCGATTTTCAAATCATCTCGAAATGCGATGCTACTAGATGGCAATGCTTTCAAGTACTACAGCTTCTTGGTACAATTCGGTTTCCGTACAGGATAATGCCGATTAAAATTCGCATTTAGTTTATATTTCTAACACTAATCTACACTTCATGTGATGTACACTCATCCAAACTCTATTTAGCAAGCGATTCCTCCTCCCGTAGTACAGCAAGTCCAGCAACCGGCCATCATCAGGAACCCTTCTCGCAGTGTGAGCACCTTGCAAAACCAACTGCGCTATTCGCCCGATATCCGTCGTAAGCCTCAGAAGCAACCAGCGTAGGACACGCACCGATTTCGCTTTGATTCCATCATTTCTCCTGCTTAGGTTCAACGAAAGCGAGTTCACCAGCAACTGCGAGTGCGTAGAAGTGGACTTCGAGCGAATGAAGGGCGTATGGATGCAGTCGCTCTCTGCGCCTACCCTCCTGGACATGCAGTACAGGGCCGTGGGAAGAGTATTCGGCAGTGAGGATGCCATCCCACTCAACTGCTCGAGCATTTCATGTAAGACCAGAGATTAGCTCTGTTTTAGCATCGAACAGCTTTAGTTGGCAGAGCTCAGCAGTCGGAAGCTGCGCAGGACGCGCGCGTCACATGGACCTTTAGGACAGAGAACTCGCGGAAACTGTTCAGGGTAAGTTGCTTATGTTTTTCCTCGAAAATTGGAAGAGATTTACCCAAAAATGCTATCGCAGTGGATCATAAAATATTGTGTACGACTACAATGAGGTTAAACATGTGTACATTTTAGCTCAGTGGAAGCGCTCTCACCATGGATCATCGCACAATTCGGATACAATTCAATGACTACAACGGCGGAAAAACTCACTTCCCAGGTTATCTCCATTCTCCTTTCAATTCAATCCGTTTTCAGTGTGTGCTTTGAAAACGAGCTACGGGACAACTGGACCCTATGAGTACATTGTTCTGGTGGAAGCGAATAGTAGGTTATGGGCACAGTTATCCAAAGATGTTTCCTGTTCAGCCTGCAAATCCGCGTCTCTTTTGGTCCGAGACCCCGAAACCTTCTTCGACAAGGACAACAGCGAACTCATCCACTTTTTGCAACATGTAACACATCCCCTTCCGATTCGCTAACAAAAGTTTTTCCCGCTTTCAGAAGGTTCGGGAGAACGAATTGGAGGAGATGGACGTTGTGCCCCACGATGGTACCTGCTCAGTCGAGTGAAAACAGCTCGACGGACTCTAATAAATTGAAGTTTCTAATAATATTCATCACTAAAACCAAATAGTAATAAACTCATGGCGTTGGTCTTCATGTCTCTCTGTAATGAAAAATCAATTACAGTATTTACTGCCGTGATCCACGGGAAACGAAAGTGGGTTTGGTCCAAACCCCCAAAAACAACGATACCCTACTTCAGTGCCTTACATGTAAGTATTCCCGTGTGTCCCCCGCCGATTGAAACGAAACTTGGTGG
>KN170472.1:10050-22671 GCA_000757755.1 Steinernema glaseri
ACAACGAGTATTGCAGCTGAACATACAAACATGACTCAAGTCCAGAACTCTGATGCCGATAGCTGAATAATTGAAGTAGCAACTGGAATTGCTGCGCGGCTGTTAAAATAGGCTATAAATCAAACTGACGTATGAGAACAAAGAATCTACAATGGATTAGTTTTATTTCATAAATGGCTAAATAAAGTCAATGATAATGATAATAGTTTAATTGGGTTGGTTCATAGACTTTCGTTAAGTTTCCTTTGTTCCCTTTAGCTTAACTCGGTCTAAGCATAACTGCTTCATGCCCCTTTAAAGGCTCAACAATTGTCCATGTATTTCGAACGTATGTCTACTGCTTTGTAGCCTCTTTGCCGTCCTTTCAATTCGTGTAATATCTATTCAAAAATGCAAAAACAGAAATCGGCCTGGGGAGAGATAAAAAAATTGGCCAAACCGCTCTTTGGTCTCTCGTTCTGAGCTTAACTTCTTCACACCCCTTCGAAGTCTCAACGACCATCGTAATCTTCTAAATTTAGGGGAATTTGTGCTCACCGAAAGGACACGGAACAAATGGAACGCGGCATGTGACTGCCGTGAATAGCCTCCGAACACAATGAGACAGAGACGTGTCTGTCTGTTTGTTATTTTCGTCTCTACGACCACAATTCCCCTTAATATCGATACAACCAGTCCTGTCTGCAGACATACAGTCTCGTCGCACTCTAGCGTCTCTCCAGCGACGCCCTTCCAAGTGTGATTTAATTGTCGAGGGCACTTGGAATAACTAAACGGCAAACGTGGAATTTTCCAATCAATTTCCGCTCTCGCATGGACGAGACGATAAATATACGTTTGAACTTCGTGTTTTCCATAGTTTGGCGCGGAAAACATGCCATCGATCACCAAAGCGGCTAATCCTGTTATTGACGTCGTCTGCCCATGACGTCGCCGCGGAGGGAGGCGCCTTGTACTTTAGCCGAGCCTCAGCATTCCCGACGGGCTGTTTTTCACGCTCCCGAGCCTAGTTCCGCTGGGAACGCGGAGGTGCGTGGGAGATACGGTAGTGAAAGGTTATTATTAACAAAAGAGGCTTTGAAATCCCACATACGCGTCTGGGCTCCTTTTTCCGCTGCCGAACATGTTGTCAGCCATAGTGCTTCCCATGTGGAAAGGGGAAAAGGGAAGCCGGAGGGAGCCGAATCGCATTGTTCACTCTGTTTTGACGAAGTCTTGTTGAAATGATTTGTTAGGGCAGTTTGGTGCAATGGCGTCGAAGGAACAAAGGCTGAGGGGAGCGTGTTTTGTGGACGAGCGTTTTGTAGGAGCAAATGCTAAGTGGTGCATGGAATTAAGGCGACTGATTTTTTGGAAAAATATAGAGAGAAGGGGAAAGAAGAGAAGACACTAAAAACAGAGTTTATACCTTCACGTAAGCTATCAGTAATGAAAGGAAAGATTTCCTAGAAAAAGGAAAAGGAGAAACAGCTCTCCAAGAGCGACTGATCATTGGGATTGATGACATTCCAATTGAAGTGGTATAGTGGTGTTCATAGTGACCATGTGCATATGATTAAGACGACTGATTTTTTTTGGGAAAATATGGAGAGATGAAGGAAGAAGAGAAGACACTAGAAAGACAGGGTTTATACCTTCACGTGAGCTATCAGTAATGAAAGGGAAGATTTCCTAGAACTAAGGAAAGAAGAGACACTCCTCAGAAGAAGAGACTCAGACTCAGAAGCGTATGTTTGCTCGATTTGGGTGTAGGCTTCATGTTCAATCAAGGCTATGCGAACGTCACTTCTTGCTACTGATTCGGGTACTTAGATCTTACTTTGCTCTGGTCGTGTTTCTGAAATCACTGCCTGTTTTGATCAAAAATTAGTCACGTTTTCTTGAGATTGAAGAAACTATAAAAAAGGATTCTATATTTGGTCGTTCCGGACTACTGTTGTTTATTTGGCTGAAGACCTGTACAGTTCCACAAGAAGACCTCTGAAGACCGGAAGCGAGGACACTACCATTAAAAGGCAAACAGATGTAAATATGGCCATTCCATTGGAATATATTAGGGTGTTTTCGCATTCCGAGCGACGTCTTAAGTGGAAAAGATAAATAGTGAGGAATGTCAATGTATTTTTATGTGTCTTATGGCCATAAAAGACCTCTTACGTAAGTCTCAAGTCTCCTAAAAATGTTGAAAATATGGCTTGAAATAGGTGAGGATATTGAGCAGTGCGGTGCATTTATAGTTAACTGTTGGGAAAACGAAAGAAACTCAACGAATAAAACAGCAAAAATGAAGAAAAATGAGGAAGTACACGTTAAAAACACAAAGTTCAAGTCCTGACTAGTACAATTACACCTGTCCAAGTGGTATCGGAATGTTTTCAGTTCATATCTACAATTCCGGTAATTAAGGATGTGATACAAACCGCGATCGACCTAGGGATCGTTGACTTGGTTGGAAGCTTGTGTTTAGATAAATTATTATTTGAACTTTGGAAATAATTTTTGCCTTTTTGATGTCCAGGAGTGTTTGCATTTGCAACAAGTAGTAAAACTGGGTTTTTACTTGGACGTTTTTGAATATTTTTACTTGATTTGATCGAACTGTGCACCCTCCACCTTGAAGAAGAACCTTTGTCAAGGACTGGAAATAACAAACGGTAAACATGACCATTTAGATAAAATATTATAGGGGTGTTTTTTCTTATTTCCGTCGATCCTTTAGTGGTAGGAATGTAAACGCATCTTCTTTTGTGTTCTAGTGATCAGATGAAAAAGGTACAGGCTGCACTTGGCCTAAAGTATTCTTAAAACAATGGACGACTTGGCTCTACATTCCTGTATAAAATAAACCGCCATTCCGGCACTCTTTCTTGAAGCAAAAATGCTTCAGAAAAACGCCTTACTTCCATAAAATTGTATGTCCTATGTTCCTTTGTTCTAAGCCGTAGCGACACCAACGTAGCCATGACAGTCGGCGCGACATTATTCATGTAGCGGCGGGTAAATGTTAATGACCGAGCAGTGGAGGTTTGATTTCCCTCCCAAAGAAGGCATTCATTATTCAAGTGCATGCTTTAATGAGTGCTCGATGACGGACACGTTTAATTAACCAAAGCTCAATAATTTATGGGTTTGTTTTCACGCGGCCTTCTTAGAAGAAGGAGTCCGTGTCTCATGTGGTAGCTCCTTCATTATGCAAGAAAAAAATACCAAGTACAAGGGGTCCCCGTTCTATTCTTAGCCGTGCTTTGTGATAAGAAGCAGCCCTGTGGTCTATCTCCTTACAGTACTCCGACCGATGGGGTCAACCATCGTACTTCGCTGGTCACATGTGCATGAGCGCCGTTAATGTTTTTTATTTAATGATTATGGCGAACGATAAGACAGCATAATCCGATTGAGAACGCCGTTGGCCGTCAAGAGAGAACGGACAGACTTTTTGGCTACATCTTCTTGGGAGATGGAACGCCACAAGACATGGCTTTGATGATCTTCGCTCCCCTACGCTGTCCATGAAAGCCACAGCGGGCACGAGTTATTACGGCGCTCCCATCAAGGGAGGCCTACTCCGCAACCTTTAATGTTCGTGCTGAAGGTTATAAAAGTGGCTCCGGCCTTGCAGTGTAAACAGAAGAAGTCAGGCGCACATCAGGCGAGCACAGAACCGAGGCCGCCAAAAAACAGCCTCGCGAGGCGAAGGGCATGTCAACAGAGCGAGTTTACTCATCTTCTCCGGGTTGTTTACGAGAGCGAGCAGACGGTTACGTGCTCGGTCAAAAGTGCAGCGCGTTTTTGGAAATTGGAGGCTGTGGCCTTGGATCTCCGCTCCACACTCGTCAACATGGTCGTTCTGGTCACGAGGGAGCGCGTGAGGGGCGTCGAGTGGGATTTCGCGAGTCCCGAAAACAGAAACGGAACGAGGAAACGGCAAGCGGGGGGCCGACTGAAGTTCGGACGACCTTTGCGATGAAAATGGAAACGCGAGGGTTATCAGCACGGAAGGTACGGCGACGACGGGGAACGTCGCATCGATCAGGAAGGTCATGGGGAAGAATCGCCTGACGAGGGGTCTTCATTAGAAAATTAGAAGGTGATGGAACATTGAAGAAGGTTTCTCACAGTCCATACGTTGATAGATGGCCCGATCCTTTAAATAGTAAACAGAAGAAAAGACAAAGGAATTACAGGGGTTCGAACAAAACTTGCAAAAAGAAGAAAAAAAGGAGAAAGAAGAATTGCCGATTGCAGGGTTCGAACCTGCGGCCTTCTGTTTACGAGACAGACGCTCTACCACTGAGCTAAACCGGCCCTGTCACGCCTTCCTCACTCGCCCGATGTAAATGTCTGTGACAAGTCTAGGAAAGTACGCCGTGGTGACCTTCCACCGCGTCATATACATACAGCGACCGACCTTCTTCACACAGAGCCGGTTTAGCTCAGTGGTAGAGCGTCTGTCTCGTAAACAGAAGGCCGCAGGTTCGAACCCTGCAATCGGCAATTCTTTTGCCGCTTTTCTGTTTTGTTTTGCAAATGGAATGCAGCTGGCTGCGGTTCCTAAAAACAAGAACGGAGACAGATAAACAACCTCCTTCACCGTTGCAATAAGCAGCACAGTAGCCTCGAGAACAACAACATATGGTCTTAACAAGAATGTCCTGTTCTCAAACGATGAGTAATGTTCTCAGGTTCAGGCTGTCTTTTAACGGATTTTCTCTATCTTTGTGGCCCTTGTACGTACTGTAGCTGTTAGTTTTAAGGCACTTTCAGCTTAATCCCGAGTGGCGACGAAACAAGGAATCTGATATTTATCCATTTTGCCACTTGAAGCTGTAAAATTCTCGCTATTTGTGATACTTAAGAAGTGCTGTTCGTGCTATTCTCATCGCCTTCTCATTCTCATTCCTTAATGCTTATGATTCCTTAATTTCCTTAATTCATGATTCCCTAATTCCAGAAGATGCAGAGCATATGCCCACGATTGACTCCGCTCCGCGCCCTTGGCCGAATCGCAAACTCGCGGGCGAGCTCTTCCAAACCAGCGGTGGACCTCTCCAAGCCTCAAGTAGTCGTCTGCCCCAACGGAGTCATCGCCTGCTGGCACCCGAAGACCTCCTTCCCCTACGAACACACGCGACCCATCGAGATGGCGGACCTCAGCTTCGAGAAGAACAGGAAGGAGTCAGTGTACAACGACGCCGTGATGAGCGACTATGAGAAGTCCAAGATGCGTCAAGGACCGAACAACGCCGAGCTACGCGAGATCTTCTACACGAACAAGCACGAATGGTACACGCGGACCCGAGAAGAGCGCCTCTACGACGTCGCCGCGCCGGTTCCAGAGCGGAAGAAGTGAAGAACAGAGTCCTCCATAGTTTGTTGTTTTCTTTTGACTGTTGCTCATCTTTGATTTGACGAACCTAGAGCATAAATATTTTAGAACGCTTCTGTGTCCTGTCGTTGTCGGATATGAGGTTCGGAGCCCGTGGTGGATGCTTACTCTTTGCCTTCTTCTTCACTTTTCCCTATTACTTTTCGATTTAAGGTCAGAGCATTTGCATGATCCGGCGGTTCTGCTCGACCTTGCCGCCGTCGACTTCCAAGAAGGCCCGGGAGTCGATCTTCAGGCGGATCCTGGCGGCCTACGCTGAACAGCAGGACAGCGCCTTCAGCGAACAAAGAGTTCAGCGGATGCACGAGCATGACGGAGTGAATCGCGAGAAGTGGGCCCTCATCTACCGAGATGTCGACGGGACGAGGTCCCAGTTCTTCACCGGAGTCGGGATTCCCGTAGTCCTAGGAGTAGCCGCCTTGGGAATATACGATTTCACGATGCACGAGGAGGAAGACCGAATGAGCTTCTACAAGAGGATCACCGACGATGCCGAAGAGGTAAGCAAGAAATGAACTGTGAAAAAGTAACTCGGCTCGTTGCAGCTAGGCATCTTTGCTGTCATCCCCCTAGCCCTTGGACTGGCGGTGGTTTCGATCTTGGCCAGATTACACACTCTTCGTGTGTACAGAATATACCAGAACAAGAGCGTTCCCGACGAGTATCTGGCTATATTGCCGAAGATGGGATTGCGGCAGATGAAGGTAGGATCATTGTTTGAAGGATATGTGGATACGGTAGCTCTAAGATTCCTTTCTAAACTTCAAATACAATTAACATTTGCGCCACAATCGCAGGCTGCACGACCACCATTTTAGGCTCTTGATAATTCTATTTCTGTTATCTCCCACTTGTCTCCCCACTAAAACACGTTCTTCAATATCCGGGGATCTCGGTAGTGGATACGGTAGCTCTGAGATTCTTGGAACCTTTCGAACTTAAGCACTTTCGACCTTCACCTTTTAAGATCGCAGGCTAAAGGACCACAATTATTTCTCTTTCTCTTCACTTTATTATACTCTCCAGTATCCTGTGATCTCCTGTTTTGAGCACCCGTTATAATCCTATCGGTCACTCAAGTTCTGCAGCTGTATCTTCTACAGTAGCCCCTCTCCTCTCCACTAGATCTTCTTCTGATACGACGTGTTTTCAGATGCCCTTCACCCGAGAAACTGCTTGCACCACCATGCCGGAGGAACTCCAGGACCTCACCCGAATCGCTGTCGCCTCGAGCCTCGGAAACGTCGTGCTCGGCAATAGACGCGTTCTCCTTCAGGACGACGCCTTCCGGGTGAACAGCATGCGAAGCTACATGCTCAACGAAAGCAGCCGACCGCCAAGACTGGACGGCTTTTGAGAAGAACAAGTTTAGTAGGCCTCTTTATTGTTGAATTCCTGTTATTTAATGCGAAGAGAAGTAGACTTTATTTGGGAACTAATCGTCCAGAGATACTTCTCGTTTATTGGAACCGTTTTGTTAAGGAAACATAGTAATTTCTCTGCATATGCATAGAATCTGATTACACGTCTTCATTGGAGCACCGGATAAGAACGGCTACGATCGTGAAGAGAACCCGGATTGGCGAATCGCTTAGGTGAACGCAGTTCAAAGGTATGGAATGAGTCGCGTAGTTCGTCGAGCTCTGGCGAAGTCAGCTGCTCGCTGGAGTCCTTCCGCTCTCCGTATGAGTCCTCCTCGTCGGACGACGACGGCTGACCCGTGATTGAGGCTACAACCTCGCGGGCGAGCATCTCGAAGTGCGCGTCCTCGAGCACCGCGTCTTCTTCGATAATACGGATCGCCGTGGTTTCGGTTACGGCCTCGAAGAAGCGGTAGGCTGAAATGGATTTATTAGTTTGGAAGAAGACGGGAGCAAGATGTGGAGGTTTTACGTTGGATGGTCATAGGCTTACGGAACAAGGTTGCTTCTAAACATGTCTAGACATGTCAGACGCCCCACAGATGTCTACTAGACTGCATTTGCAGACACCAGACAGCAAGTAAATTTCGCTCAGTTTAAGGTTTACTCCAGCTTAAAGAAGAGGACGGAAACACTTACTGTAAGAAGTCAGGCAGCCGGCCAGCTCGTTGGCGGCAGGATTGAAGTTCGTCGGGGGCTTTGCTCCGGTGATGGAACGCCGCGGGAAGACGTAGGCAGTAACGAGCATCGAGGAGGGTTGGCGCTCCTCGAACCGCAGGGGCCCGCTCGTCCGGATCAGGGGAGCCCTCGTGAAGAAGACGTTGTGGGCCACCCTCTGTGCGGCCAGGAGCTCGATGCATTTGGTGACGTTCTCAATGAACGTGTCGAACTCGGCGACGGAGGTGAGTTGGAAGGCGAAAGTGGAGATGAACCAGTCCGGTCGGCGGATGGCGTACACGCCTCTGGCGAGTTCATCGTATCTCTGAAGGGGGGACGCCATGAGTGGAGATGAATACATATCAAGAACTTACTCTGAATATCAGATCGCTGTCGTAGGGCCAGAAGAGGGCGTGCATGTGGAGGTGGTTCACGGAAGCTTGGCCAAGTAGACTGTTGAAGAGCACGTGGAAGGAGTCGTCGTCGACCAGAAGCATCATGTCCGTTCCCATGCGCACCGCCGTCTCCGTGATGCTCTGCGGGAGGCACTTGTTCACTGCGGGCACCAGGAGGCTGTGGCTCCGCTCTAGAGGACTGGCGTTCACGGCAATCACATGGCGGTCCAGCGGATCGTCACTGAAGGGTCGATCCAAGCAGCGCATGAACATGAGGATCTCCTCCGGCTTGAGGCGTGTGAAGTTCCACCGCAGGCTGTTGAAGTTCTCGGAGATGCTGCGGAAGCGCATGGGTTTCCTTCGCAGTTTCCCTCGCTCCACGTTGAGCTGAAAGGACAACGGTAAGCTTGGTCAGGACAGGGATGGACATACCTGTATAGACAAGTTGTAGTCTCCATCAAGGAGTTTGTACATGCAGTTGAGGTCATAGTTGAAGACCTTCTCCTTCTTGGAGTCCTCCCATCGCGACGCGAGGAACTCCTTCAGCGGTAGGCGGGAGTGCGAAGGTGAAGACGACTTTCCGTTCTCCACAGGGTTGCACAGCGGCTTCTTGAGATCGAAGATGAACTCCGAAGTACGGTACTGGAAGAACGGCGTGGGGTTCTGTTCCTGGAGACCCGTGGGAATCTAAAATTGCTTCATCAGCATTCGGTAAACAACGTTATATAGGCAAGATGCGCTAAATCATTAGCCGCGCCAAACGATCCGTGAAGTGGCGCGTTATTATGCGCGCGGCCAGCGCATATCTAATGCATATCCATGGGCATATCCATCAACACAAGACTCGTGAAAATGGGAAGAGCGGCTACAAAAGGAGAGAAAGGCTTGGAAGAACGTGAAAGATATGTCTTCTGGGACACTTGGGAAATATACATTTCCGTGTTTTCCTTTTTGGAGAACTCGCCCAAAACAAAACAATTCATTTCAGCGGAAGTGGAAGTGCCCAAGAAGAAGGGAAAATGGAGGCACGTGGGCAGACCGGAATAAAGTGTGAAAGGGGCCACCAAGGACGTCTGTGAAAACACTGGAGTGCCAAGGTAAATACGGGAAATCGCCGACGATTTCGCAATGTTTTCTCGACATTTTTGAGACTCTTTTCAATGTGTTCTTTGCAACACAGAGAGTTCAGACATAGACAGCAGACAGAGACAACAGACATCCGTCTCATTTTTTTCGAAAACTCACGTAGGCCTGATCCGTTTTCACTCTAGTGTTTAATTCCATTGTTGTGGCTCATTTCACGAAACGTTGTTTATATCTTCGTTAATACATAGCCTGGAAAACATTGGAGACTGTCTGCGCAACTCAGACAGATCTACTAGTCTGGTTTTGTAAAAATAGCTTATGGAAGATAGACTAAACAAGCGATGGGAAAAGCAGACTGTTTATCAATGTCTACTTTCCCGAAATAATGTTTGTTTACGCCTCCAAAACACTAGAAACGTTCATTGCGGTACGGGAAAGCTAGGAGCCAGGAAGTCAGACGGTAGACAGGCTCACTAGACAGTAGACAGACTGTCATAGACAGATTGTTGCAAGACAGACACAAAAACAAATGAGACGAAGAACGAACCTGGACAGAAGAGAGGGAGCGATGCGTTCGGCCTTGGCCGTCGATAGGAATCACCGGAATCTTTCCATTCTCCATCCTATCATCACTTCGAGGATTGCCGCTCGTTGACACTGGAAATCTGAAAGAACGACACGTCAAACATCGCCCCGTTCATTCACGAGCTCTTCGCGTCTAATGAAAAGCGCCACCGCGTCCCCGCCCTCTCGCTCGACCCTCTCGACCTCGCGAGCACAGGTTGAGGATTACATTACACGTGCACGGATGGTGGCGAGCCTCTAATTGCTGTTATCCCGTGATGGAAGTGTGAGGAGAAGACGATAAGCGAGACGATCTGTTTGTCTAGACACGGAAGGGAGGGGCGCTTCGGGAGACGGGATCACCCTGTGGAAGTCCGCCGCTTATCTGCCACGCACAGTTACATTTGCCTTTATGGGTTTGTTTGCCAAGAAGGCTAACAAACGGGATAAATAGATCGATGTGTCCATCGTTTACAAAGGGAAGGAAAGTCATTTTGTTAAAATTTTTGCCCCTCCATCTAGTGGGGTCGGAGTGACCAAAAGGTGATACATATTTTTTATAGGGGAGCTACTCATTTGCGCACTGTTTGTGCAAAAATCTCGCCTTTCGGATGTGTAAGATCTGGTAATGACCGTTACATTTGCCTTGATGGGTTTGTTTGCCAAAAAAGCTAACAAATCGGATAAATACGGGATTCTCATCTGGTTGATCGATCGCTTACAAAGGCCAAAAAGGTGGATAGGTCTTACAAAGGACAAAGTGTCAGGTTTGAACGTCGCAAGTCCAAAGTGACTAAATTGAATAAGGGTTGAACCTAAAAAGCATTACGGAATCCACTATGTGACAAAATCCGCTGGTGGAAAGCACTCAAGAGAGGCGAGGAGGACGAAGGGATTGTTCACATCCGCTGTAAACAGACTTTTCTCGCGGTCACGTGCTTATGCACAATAAAAACAAAGCGGAATTATCAATTGCTGGCCAAAGCTCGCTGGCCCTACCACATGACGACGGTTAGAGCCGCATCCTGGGGTGTCAAATAAGTGCCAAAACTTCTCAAGGAGTCCAAAAATGAAGTTAAGAGAACTGGGACCTAATAAAAATGACCATCAAAATACGAATAAAAGAGTGGTCGACCTCATTGGAGAGCCCTACTAGAAACTCCAACAGCCGAGCTGCGTGACCACGTCTTGGTCGTTGTTTTCAAGCAATTACTCTCCTTCAATGGCCCAATAATCCGGAGAGTATCCCCGAAATAGTCCTGCATCGAGATCGTCCGTCTCCGGAGGTGGACGCGATGTCCTCCCAGTGGCCATGTTGTGGAAAGGGCAACATCAAACGCGTTCATCGATCGGCCTTTAGCCCACGAGAAGGACCGGAAGAGTCCACTTATCGAGCAAGTAATCGCCTCGCCTATTTAGGGACGCGAATCCTCGGCGAGCACCCGCCGATCGCAGCCGACAAACAAAGTCGTCTCCTGGCTTCCGGTCGCCGAAACCCCCCGAGATCGGCGGCCAAGACGCGCACAATGAATATTTCATCGTTTATGCGCGAGAGCGTTTCGAGCAAACAAAGGGCCGAGGGCTCGAAAACACGCGGCCACTCGCGATGGGCGAACTTCCAAAGACGCCAGGATACGGACCGAGTGGATTAAACGACGCCCACGACCGGCCAAAACAGCGCAAGACGACGGGATTAGTGGAGAACCCGGATTTGGAGCCGCACATCATTGGAAGCCCTCGAGACGGGCCGAAAACCTTGTGTAGTGTGGACATCTGGGGAAGCGCCATAAGGGGTTGAGAAGAATCACTACAATGGTCTGATGACGCAGGAGGATAATCATCTCCTGGTGACTAATTGGACCATTTAGCGACGTTTCAAAGTGCTAATGGACGGAAGTTATGTTTCGTTCTTGCTAACGAGCAAAATTAGAATGAGATTTGTGGCAGCATAGTCATGCAAAGTAATACGATTTATGGTACTTACAGTGAACTTTTGGGTCATCCAGTGGTGACTAACAAGGACACCATCTCCAATAAGGGTACTGGATCAGGATCTGAGCAATATAACCTTAACATAATTAGGGTCGGCGGTACTTGCAGCTATCCTGTGAGTCATTCCGCGATGACTGACAATAAGTGGAATTGTTAGCGACTTTCCTACGTATTTTGAAGCAGATAATCCGCCTTTTCCGACTGATGACGCAAGCCAATACTAATAACAATGTCGTCTCAAAAACACCAACCCCCTTGGTTTAAATGAGGATGGCTTAAGCAGCTTTTCTATCTTGAAGTCCTAATTATAAGTGCCAAAAATATGCTTCCTTATCTCCTTCTGTAAATAGCACACTAGACGCGAATAACATTAGTGTTTATAGGATCCTCTTATCTAAATCAGTTGGATCAACAGTCCTTACACGAGCATTTGGGTCTTGTCGCAGCGTCCTAGAATGTATAATAGCGTTTAAAAGTACCCTAATACGCAAGGATCATCGGTCACGTGAGAAGTCGGACTTTGGGACACAAAAGACGTCCTCTGGAGTTCTTTCTCTCTGCACTTAGGAAGCACGCGATACCGACCCAAAAGGGTGAATTTTAAGTAGGTGTATTTTGGTCTTATGTCACCATTAGAAACTAAAGGCCAGCCACACCTCTAAATATAAAATGCCATTTCTTTTGAGGGAACCTATATTGGAGCGAAATTGGAAATACGGCTTCCCGAGAATTCGTATTAAGAACGCTTAATGAGCCCTAAAGAGAAAACACGTGATCTTGTTTTCGCGCCATGAGGACAGAGGAAGCGATGGCGTTCAAAGGCCGGCAGAGCCAAAGAACGGCGGAAAAAACAGATGAATATGTCAATCGGCTTTTGTGTTCCGATTTCTTGAGAAAATAAGGAACAGAAGATATATATGTGGCTTGGAAGAGCACCGCGCTGTGGGTTTAGGACGAAAGGAGAGCCACGGAGGGAGGGTCGCTGACGTCAAAGAAGCGAATTCGAACACCCGGAGGGGAGTCGACCGAAAAACCATTTGCAGCTGGAGCTGGCGGAGGAGCCCGCTGACATTCGGAGGGAAAGGTTATGTCATCTGGCGGCGATGTCCTGCAGAGGTCG